>VZSE01001426.1:1035685-1244009 GCA_013398275.1 Promerops cafer | reverse complement strand
CGGCACTTGGCAAAGCATCCTTGAAGAACCCTGAGCAGTTTCGGTCCATGGACGGGGGTGAGAGCACTGTACATGGAAGGAGGATGTCACAATGGCAGAGTTTCTCCAGGCGGTGCCATGTGTGACAAAGAAACATGGGGAGTTTCAACCCTGTTTTGTGGGGAGGACTGTGGTACAAGAGAGACTCCTCTCTCCCCTGATGGACTGAGAATTGATTACTTGAGTGAGGGTAACTTGATCAGGACTCCAAGATTTTTTTTTGTCTCACTGTGCTTTGGTGAAATTGGGTGGGAGGAGGAGGAATGGTTTAAAAAGTTTTCATTCTGTTTTCCTGTGTGTTTTTAATTTTAGTTTGTAGTTTAATAAAGTTTTTGTTTTTCTCTCTTTTTTCTAAGTTTAAGCCTGCTCTGCTCTGTTCCTGGTCACATCTCACAGTAGTTAGTTAGAGAAAATACATTTTCATGGGGGCACTGGCATTGGGCCAGTCCCATACCATGACATGTGGTATCTGCTACATAGGGATAAATCTCCTTTAGGCTTCCAAGAGACTGGGTTTCCACAGAGGTGGAAAGGGGTTGATTTGGTGGAGAGAGGATTCAGACTTAAAGTTGTCACTGTCAAACAGCCATCCTATTGGCCTAGCCTTTCTTGTGTTTCAGCTTGAAACCGCTATTGGAATTCAGCTCAAATTGGGATTTAAACTGAAACAATATAGAGTGGGAAATCTACACTGTTTAACCAGAAAACATCAGTTCAAGCATCCCATCTAAACGGAAATTGTCATTTTATAATGAATTAATCACAAAATGGAGTAATTATGATTATTTTTATGTTTTTGAAGCACTTTGGAATTAGGTAATTTGTGAATAGTCAGAGAATTCTGATACCTGTGCTAGCCTCACCATTCACCTGTTCACAGGATTTTCTGTGATTTGAAAGACATTGTATTTCAAATCACAAAAAAGACATTGCATTTCAAGCAGAAGTGACTACATGCCCTGGAATGAGATTTTTAACATGAACAAAGTTAAGTAAACAGGGAGAGTTTAATTAAACTTTCCCTTACATTTGTGCTTTACAGGCTACAATGTGAACTCAATTGATACCTAAGCCATTAGACTAAGCTGGTGGCTGCTCAGCAACTGAAATTCAGTAAGCAGAGCCTGAGGTGATGTTGAGGGAAAGAGAACTACATTTTGTCTTGAGAAATGCACTTCTGTAAGAGAGTGTAGCTTCCAAGAACTGACTCTGCCTTTGTGTTTTTTTGGGAGATGCCTGTGGCCTCCAAATATGGCAGTCGTCTCCCTCCTAGGCTGCTCATCTGGCTGTTTGCATCGTTCCTGTGCAAGTTCCAAGCAGTAGTCCTCAAATGCCAGGAAAGTAGCTGGACGTGGAAAAACAGGGCAAAACGCAACAAGTCTGTAGCTGTGATCTGACAGATGTCTTACAGGCTGCGTTGCAGAGCAGAGTTTGTTCAGTCTGCTGCAGGGAATTTCAGCAGCTTTCTCAGCTCTGTCACTGACAGGGCTTAAGGCTTGTAAGGCTTGTTATGTGGGTCATGGAAGCTAGAGGTCCAGACTGGCATGCCCATTCATCAGCAGGACTTTTTTTGAACTACATGTTAATGTGATGGAAAATAAATAGGTGTCCTTTAGGCAAACACTCAGGCTGCATGTAGCACCTCTGTGTGTGTCGTGTTGAAGGGACATAATCTTTTTGTAGTTTAATACTGATTTGCTAGGATGATTCACTAAGCTTATCAGTTGCAGACAGTCTGGGAGAATGAAATGGAATGGAAATGCTTGTCAAGAAATGAAACAATTTGCATCACTAAAATAAGCTTCTGCTTCTGGGCAGACATATTTTGTGAGTGGATAAGTAAGATAAAATTAAGGTCCTCTGATGTTATGTGAGAGGCTGGCCTGTGGTGCAAGGAAGCTATGGCTATTTGAAAATTGCGAGTGTACTATGCAAAATAGGGGAGGTACCTGGTGTAGTGCACTGGGTCAAAGTCTTTGGATTAGCCTGTAACTGGCTCCTAGACAAAGGATAAAGAGACTGCCTTTTCATCTAGCACCCCTCACCACAGACTGTGCTTCCTGCCCAGCACTGTTCCTTCTCTGTTTTGGCACTTGGAGGACAGCAGTGATTGTTCCAAGCTCCATGCAGTTTCTGGGGAAGGCGTCTCAATGAGAATGTCTGGGAGATATGACAAAGTTGTTTCTCTCTATTTGTCTCAATATCTCTAGTCATATATAGTGGGAAATCATTAAGTGGATTATTCATGTCATGAGACTGATTTGAAACCAATGTTTAGAAAGGAACAATAATTTACATAGTGTCAGTTTAATTGCCTTGTGATGATTCCTGTACTTGCTATAATCTTCCTTCTCTCTTCCAGAATCTCATTACTTAAGTGCCCTTTTGACCTTCGGAAAGTGACCTTTGATCCACAACCTTTTTCCAGTCTGGCCCTCCCATCTTCCCAGAGAAACAGGAGGAAAAACCTCATGCTTCTTCCTAGGATAGGCAGAATACCACATTGCTCAGATTCGAAATGCATTTTAGATAACGCTGAGGATAATGCTGTTCAGTAGTGGCTGTCACCGCTGGCCAGCCTCCCACCCACCCGCAGAGGCAGCAGTCAGTGATAGCAGGAGATGATGTTACTGTAAAATAAAGGCAGTGTTTTGTAGAGCAAGTGCCTATTCTGGCATAGCAGGCTGCAGCCCTTGCCCCGAACAAGACCTTGTGCACTTGTGCTCCCTGGTGCTCAGTACCTTCTTACCTTCCTCACCTTTGGCTATTCTAATCTGAGGCATTAAGAAACAGGAAAAATTTAATATAATGGACTCATTTTTGTGGGGACAAAAAGAGGCTCGAAAGCACAAGCCCATTCTTCTGGCTATGCTAAATTTGAGAACAAAACCATACTTAAATAACAACATACTTTTTTTCTAAAACAGTGCATGTTAAATAGGCTGAAGGAAATATGCAGGGATTAACTTGAAAACAGATGCTTATAATGATTCAGTGACTTATGTTAAGTACATTCCCAGACGCAATTAAAACAGACTTCTGAATTTAAGGGATGTGTTGATAAAACTGATAACATTCTACATGATCCTGGAGGAGGAAGTATGAGCTGCAAGCATGCATCCTCCAGCTGAGATCTCATCAGGTCTGAAAAACTAAGAGAGGTCACACCAGGTCACTTCTTGTAATGGGAGACCCAATGTTTTTCCAGGCATAACCATGTCCTGCAAGGAGTAAAGCCGATTATTCAGTGGGTGGCACGTTTCCCTTCTGATCCTTACTGGGGTTGCAATGCAGCATGTCTTGGTGTTGTTTTCAGATCCAGTTCTCTTTCTGCATTATATGATAAAAGTCCTTCTAGTCATGTAAATTCTCACCTTTGTGTGAATTTATAATATAACATGGTAAAATGCTATAATAATAATAGATTAAAAATTGTAACTATTTTTCTTTTTGTCAGTATGGAGAAAATTCTGCTTCAAGAAACAAATTTAGTAGATGTACATATACAAAAAAAAGGTGTCAACAAAAGCAATAAATTTTTCGGGAGATAGCACTTTAGTTTTATTGGACAGCCTTTATTTTTTTTTTAAGTATTAAAGCCCCATTTCTCTTTGATGCTTTACTTTAAAATAAAATGTATTTGCCAAGTAAAAATGTTACTGTATTATTTAACTTTCTGGGGTAATATTTATTGGTCTCATTGGGGGCTTTCCAAGTTCAAAACAGATTAGGTACATTTTCTTTTCATTTCCCAGAAGTACTGAGATCCCAGTAGACTGTGGAGCCTGCAGGTGTAGAGGGACAGGTGCCCAGCATCTGTGCTGAAAGCTGTCTCAGGGGAGGTGCTGTCCCTGACTGCTTCTGAAAAATGGCCTGAAGGGGCTGCTGAAGGATCTCCTGTGCGTTGGTGGAATGTTCACTGATGCAGATGTTTTGCTTCTTTTCCTCATAGTTTGTTTCTGAGGGGCATGACAACAGTAAAAGCAATTGACTGCTGAGTTGCTTACCAGAGGCTTCATGACTATGAGGAGGAAAAGTAGAGAGTAGCCCAGATGCACTTAAGAGCATCTTTGGTAACACAAAGTGACTGTAAGATACTACCTGTGCACCAGTTAATCTGACTTCTCTCGTGTTACTCTCATGGGCTTAAGCAAACTTTCCCCGCACTGACTAGCCTTGCAGTCAGTGGGGTGCTGCTCACATCCCTGGCTCATTGCAGTATGTTGTGCCTGTCACCCAGTTCAGACATTTAATTCTCAATTTCTTCTATTTTCAGGGATGTTCCGGTTGTGGAAAATGTGATTGCAGTGGAGTAAAAGGGCAGAAGGTAAGTCAGCTGTGTCCATGTCATTTTCTTGCCTATTTCAACCGCAGGGTATAAAATCTGCTGGGAGTCAGGTGAGCCATTGCGTTCAGTGAAGGCTTGCACTGCCAGGGAGCATTGCCAAGGCCAGGCCAGCGCCATCAGCAGGGTTTCTGAACAGCAGCCATCTCTGTGTCTGTGGCTGCAGAGGGCAGGAGGGACAGGGGTGGGGACAGGCGACTGCCCTCAGTGTGGAGTGAAGCCCCCAGCCCAGTGTGGCCGTGTCCTCTCACCTTCCACACCGAGTGGGGTGCTAACCCGTCACTCTCGCCTTTCCCTCACTTCATCTCCAGCCTTTTCAGTGGTAGCAGGCTTGACATCCTGACCACCTCTGGAAGTGAGGCAAGCAGTTCAGTTCAGAAATGCTCCTCGCAGCATGCCGTGCAGATTGCTCTCCAGGATGGCTGGAGATGCATCATAATCAATGTACCCTGACCAAGGTTAGCCCTGGGAGGCAAGGACTTGCCGTAGGAAGAGGGAGGTTAATGATCAACTTAAATACACAAAAGTGTTGCAGGTCAATTAAAAAAAAAAAAATTAAAACTTTTGACAGAACCTTGCAAATGAGTTTTAAAGTTCCCATTCAGTTATGTAAACTTCTTGTGTATGAAACAAAAAAAGGCACTTTAAAGTCTTCTTTTAAAGCAGCAACAGTGAAGAAAAATTACAGCGCACTTAAGCATTCCGTGAATTCCCCCTGTAAACTACCTGCTTTTGTAAATATTGTAGACATTCAATCACTCTCCTTATCTCTTCCAATTTTGCTTGTAGAGATTTTAATCTATGATGTGTTCTCTTGTACGTGCATATGTGCTGTACATCTACCATTCTAAATGAATGTAAACCAGTTTATCATCCTGTGGTTGTTTTGGGTATGTTTTTCGAGGTAAGTTGTTTAGGTCACCCAAAGGAATTCTTAGAAGAGATGGGGGCATTGTTTCCTTTTTGTTTTGGGGATTGTTTGTTCTTTGAAATAAATAGACAGCTGGTGTTCTGCATTGTCTCAAAGGCAATAGCTGCATATTTACAGATGATGGATTTAAGTATGTCTGTTGTTGGCTTTTCTTAGGTGTTTTCCAGAGTTAGGAATGTAAATTACTTAATTGGAGGCCCAAGCAAGATAACATGATGTAACAGAGCATAGATTAATTTGTGCTACAGATAAAAAGTGTCAAGGTCCGAAACATCATCCAGACGGAGTCTCCTTTTTTTAATGACCCATTAGTATCTCTTTAATATAAGTCAACTATATATTGAAAGGAAATACAGCAAAGATTTGGGAAAGGTTCAAAACTTGGAATTTATGCCTTGATATCTTGATCTCATCATTCAGTAACAAGTACAAATGAGTCATGGTAGAATGAAGGAGACATGTTACAACTCTTTCATTGAAAGACATCGGTTTTCAGTTCATAGAGTATGCCAGCATCTTGTAACAAGATAATTTTAAAAAATGATAGCTTGGGGAAATAAATAGTATTAAACCTTATGCTTCATTTATTTCCAGCTGTGTTCCTGTCTCTTTGCTAGAGAGCTCTTGCTGGCATTTTTCATTTGCCTAGTCCAGAGTCTCAAAACGTTCTCTTTAAAAGAAATAGATGTTTGTCTGATATGCTAGAGTCCAAAACTACCTCACATTAATGTAGGGTGTTTAAAAATGTTGATGAGAGAAAAATATCAGTCCACAGTAGCAGAAGGCATATTAAATTCTGGTGTGTCAGTGTACTATCCATTCTTCCTAATGGGTTCCATCACAAATTTCTCTGACTTTAAGCAGGTGTATTATGTGAATTATTCACATAATTTTAGACTTTGTAAGAAATGCAGTTATTGACATTAGAGACATCTAGACAGGTGAATGTCTAGTTATACCTAGAAAACGATAGTCAAGAAAGGGATTTGAAGGTATTTTGGAATGCATTTAATATGCATGGACCTGGTTCAGATCAATGCTTGCTCATTATGTCAACTGTTTTAAACAAACTTAAGGTTTTGAACAGAAAACTGAGTTCTCTTTTGAAAGAAAGAATCTGCCCTGTGCCTTTCAGCCTTGTGTAGTTTTTCATCCTGATTCATTATATTTGATGTCTGTCTGGAATAAGGATAGCCTGCCACTGGGTCCCGGGCCTGGAGACAGAACCTGGTGAGGGAAAGTAAGGGGAGCATCCTTTCTGCTTGCCTCTGTAATATTTCTGTAAATGGTGTTTCCAACGAATGCATTTGGGTTTGAAACACGTCCCTGCTGAACGTGGCTCTCATTAACACACACATCAGTAATGGTACCTGTTACTTCAAAAATCTATGTGAATATTTCTTAATCAGAGGACAGATTAGAAAGACTGATCCTAGCCAAGATCCGGGCTAGGAGGCGGCTGCCATGCCCAGCTCCTGTGATACCCCAGGAGAGCACATAAGAGAACATCTGCTCTCCACTTCTCATGTGGGAGCACATATCCACTCTACCCTCCACCATCCACAGCCAACATTCTGCCTACACTGGAAACCCTTTTGATCTGGCTTCCATGTCGTGCAGAAGTGCACAAATGCTGAGGGGCCTTTTCCAATCCTCCCACACTCTTCAGCAATCCACCCACACCACTTCACTGCCATGGGAGCTTCGGGAGCTGCGGAAGTGGGTGCTGGGTTTACTCTTTAATGCCTTAATTATTAACATCTGGAGAGCCTACCATAGTGTGGGAAGAAGTTCCAGACCCAGAAGTTCCAGACTGGGGTTCAATTAAAATTCATTTGGCCAAATAATCGTATTCATGATCTCATCAGAAAAAGTGCTGAAAATGGTATTTGACTTAAAAGCTGTGAAATGCCCAGGAAATAGTACCCAAGAGCATTTCAGACATGGAAGAGTAAATTACATTGCCATATTTTTCTCTCTCCTTTGAGAATAATTTCATCAATATGATGGCCATATTTAGAGTACATTTAATATGTTCTCTCATCAGACTGTTTCCATGAAAATTACATTTCTATACCAAACTCCTTTAACATGACTCATATGTTATCAAGGGCATATAATTGACAAACTCTAAGGGTTTTCATCCCTTTCAGAAAATTCAGAAAGTGACCGTAATTGCAACAGATGGCCCTTATCCTATAAAGCCTTTATTATTACACTGAACGCCAAGCTGTTGTTTTAAGCTATATAATGTCAAATATCACATATTTGCCAAACAAAAGGTACAGAAATTTTAGAAAAACATAATACTGCTAAAATAATAAATAATACCTTACTGTTTTCCATTAGAGAGATTAGCCTAAAACATCTTCATTTATTACCTCTTAGCCTTTTTATTTGGTTTTCTGCATAATAACTTGACTGTTCTCTTAAACTTCACTGAAGTGTGAGATCTGTTTAAACTGATTAGAGTTTTGAATGCTTGCTTGCATTTTATTGAGCTACTCAGAAGAAGACTGAAGCTATGTTTTCTCTTTTATGCCTACCTAGATTTTGAGAACAATTTCAAGCAGCTGTCGAGATAAGAAGTGCTAGCCATTAGTGCGTGCAGAAAAAACATGTTAAGCATTTAATTACCATTCAGAACAAAGACTGCACAGAGATGAGTAAAATTCTCCATTCACTGACTTTTTCTAAAAATGTTTCTTCTGTCATTCATGACCATTTGCACTTCTTTTACTCTGTATCAGAAACATGTGTAAATGGAGACAACATTCGAACCTGGCTGTAAGTAATACAGAATGATTAATCTTCTTACACTTATCAGTTAGAATGCACTGAAGTATAAATCCTCATTCTTTAGTATAAATATTTAATGATGATTTCACTGTCTCAGCATCACCCACTAAAAGTTGAAGTCAACAAGAATATCAAATGTGCTTTTGTCATTGAGCGTGAAGTATTGCAATTTAAAAAGAAAAATCTTTGCTAAGTAGAAGATAAGAATAGAATTAACTCTTAATGTAACTGCTGGTTTTGACATTTTTATTGTTTGAAAGCAGGAAACCTTGAGCAAATAATTTTATTTTGGCATATATTTGCTTCCCTAATTCTGAGGCTGTATCTGTATTATTATACCTACATAAATTTGAATTCTCTGTTTGCCTTGATGGGTGCATCACCCCTGTGTAGATTGACTATGCTACAGAAGTACACAGACTGGCTTTGTTTGAGGTATTTTGGATCTGGAAGCCAGGTAGGTCAGACTGAGAGTCAGTGGGACATCTCTGGAGTTCCCCATCAACAGGAGCAGAGACTAGTGTTTTCTCTCCTGCACACTTCTACAGCCTTAAAAATCACAGATGGTTTTGGTGTCTGCAGGGGATTGTGCTTCTCCTTTTGCTCTTTGTAATGATGAGTTTACTGTTGCAGTGGACTGTGTATTTTCTTTTAAGGTTTACCAGACTGGGAAGACCTTTAAGGGTTTTTTGTCATTTTACATATCAAAAGATAGAACAAAAATATTTCTAATATTGATGATTTAACACAATATGAACCCCCTTGTTGGAGAGAAGCCCTGGCAGTCAGTGGGAAGATCACTATTAAGTACCTTGAGTTTCCTTGAAACTATATTAGAGGCAGCAAGTCAGTTCCTTTAGTGGAGCAAATCAGTAATCATAAGATCTGTGCTTTTCATAGTCAACCTTTTATACTTTTTAGGATCAAGAATATTAATTTTTTAAATCACTTTTCATTGACACTGCTTGGTTTTAGTAAGCACTACTCAGGGTTCCTATTTAAGTCCTCTGAGAATGAGAGGACACGGTATTAAGCTACACCAAGGGAAATATAGGCTGGATATTAGGAAGAAGTTTTTTTACCGAAAGAGTGATAAAGCACTGGAATGGTCTGCCTGGGGAGGTGGTGGAGTCACCATCCCTGGATGTGTTTAAAAAAAGACTGGATGTGGCACTAAGTGCCATGATGTAGTTGAGGTTTTAGGGCATGAGTTGGACTCGATGATCTTGAAGGTCTCTTCCAACCTTGTGATTCTGTGAAGTGGCTGCTGTAGGAACTTTGTGTCTAGCACCCCTTTATGCCTGAGTTGGAAAGATCATGAACTGGGGACACTAAGGAAACCACAACCAAATAATGTACTCTGGAGATGGCCATAAAGTTGGAAAGAAGGGTGACAGGCAATGTGCGAGACAAGAATGTGTCTGCAGTCTGGAAAGGATTAATAGATAGCATGAAATCATCTCATTATGCCTGAAAGGGCAGACTCAGAGGCCAGTAATAAAATAAGCACAGATACTGATCAGCTGCAGATCTGATGTTCTACAGGGAAACTTGTGATTCATAAATATTTTTGAAAGTGAGGATATTTTCACAATGGTTTTTGTCAATTCTGCTTTGACAGTAGTGTATTTTTATTGATTTATCCTTTACTCAGAGAAAAATAATCTTTTTTATTCAAATCAGGGAAAAAGAACATAATGTTTCATGAAGAGAGCTGCTATTCTTGAAAAGAACAAAATATCAAACAACTTTGAATAATACTGACTGCTATACGCTAAATGTTGAAAAGTTTTTTACTCTTTCCCAGCTGTCAGACCAAACAGCTAAGTGGCATCTGAAATCATCAGGTTTTCTTAGTTTTAAATAGTTATAGGAACCATTTGTCCCAGTTGTCTCTGACAACATTTTCTATGTTAAGATATATTTTTGCTCTCAGTACAGTGGGTATCTTTGGTTAATACAAACCAGTGGATTACACTGATAAATTTATCTCTATGGAAAGAGATAAAGCAGTCGTATTATATGCTGAGACATGCTCATATTCAGTTTTCACAGCTGTCTTCTGAAGGTATTCACAAAGTAATATTTCATTTGGCACAATATGACCTTTTAAGCAGCTGTTGCTAGATGCACTATCTTTGATTATAAGGGTATTGGCACAATGAGCTCAGGCTCTATTCTTCATGGAATAAAACAAGCTCACAGGGCTTGACTTTAAATTTGCACAACAACTGTTAGTGTATGCCTTCATTATGGTTTCTTGAAGGATTGCAGGGCCTTAGCTTGATCTGAAGTATGTGAGCCTCCAATGAAGTCAGTCAAGTTTCCCCAGTGTGAGATCAGAGTAAGATAGGAAAAGATGTGTAAGATCTCTGCTTCTCTGAAATCTTCACGCTCAGGAAGTGGAGCTGCCCAGTGCCTGTGCAATAACTGTGCGTAGCTTGAAGTCTTCCCAAATTTAAAATTACGTCCATACAGAGTCAATATCTGCTGACTAGATACTGATTACAAAACTTTTGTCCTGTGCAGTTTTTCAGTATTTTTGCCCACTAAAATTCTGTGATGCTGCAGGGGTTTGTTGGTGTAACTTAGGAGTCTGGGACAGCAAACTCTGGGTTACAGCAGTAGCTGCATTTTGTAGTTAATCCTTTAAGTTTATTTAAATAATTCTGCTCTTCAATTTATATTGTATTTGCTGGGGATCTCAGACCAAGACAGACACTAAAGTAGAATGTTCTGTGATATGTCAGTTCCCACACAAGAATTTAATACTTGATGCACTTAATAATCAGCTTCTGTGTACATTTTCTCTATAGCAATAGTCACAAGAAGTGACCTGGGTGTATATAATTATCACTAGGGAGCATGGTAATATGGTATATGGTAGTCATCTTAAATCACTTTCTCGTCTTTCTAGCCAAGAGCAAAAAGTGGTTTGGGAAGTTGGTGTTGTTTTGGTTTTTTTTAAATCTCATACCTCATGGTAGTTAGTTGTTTGCTTCCTTTCTCTCAGCTACTTCCTATTTCAGATTTTAGACTTACGCTTTCAGAGAAAGGTCATAACTCAGATTACTCACTGAAAACATCTGGCCATATGATGTCTGCCTTCAGAAAAGCAGATTTGGATTTTCTCAGTTTGGATTTCATTAAGGAAGGGTAAAAAGCCAAATTTTATAGAAAATTCTCAAAACCACTTTCAGCAGAAACAATAGCAAAGTGTGTAACAGTATATGCCTGGAAAGAGAACCATAAGAAGCAGCATGAAAATGGGATTTTCAAAGAGGAAACCTGAAGTAGCTGCTAAAGGAGTGATAAACCATATTTAAAAGATGTTGAAGAGGATTTACATTTCTTTTCAAGTAACTACAACACCTGAGAAAGGGCTACAGAATAGTTAATTGAGCTATTGATAACAGCAAAGAAAGTTCAATTAAATGATGACAATAATAACTAGTTTTCAGTAATAGATAAAGTGTTCTCTTACATAATCTTTAACAGCAAAAGAAAGGAAAAATCAAGGTAAAGCCAAGGGAAAAGAAACTTCAACTCCTGTCTGGAAAATTGTGTTTATATCTCTTAGAATATTTAAGAGTGATTAGAGTGGCAAAACGTACCCATAAATTTTGTAGCTCTTAAAGAAAGCATGTGACAGCTTCCACCGAAGTTCATCTGGAACATTTTTAAATGTATTGATATGCCAACAAAAATAATTCTCACCAAGGCTTGTGTCAAAGTTCAGTGTGCACAGTGTACTGAGCTGAGTGAGTGAGCACAGTCACTAACATCAAATGGGGTGTTCTCTCACTCTTTTCCCACTGACTGTAAACAGATGCAACAAAAGCATTTCATGGCTAGTTAGCAGAATACTTAAAACCTTGAGGGAGTTTGTTAACCCTTAATTTTGTTAGGTTTGCTAGAATGGCAAGCAAAGACTGAAAGACAATGCAAAAGAAATGATTTTAAGTGGTGGTGATGGAGGGGAGGGACTCCAGTATAGAGGGGCAGTCAGACATGCCCTCTGGCTCCAATGTCAGTAGCTGGGTGAAATAAAGGGAGGAATACCAAAGGCTTACATAGCCAGCAATGAGCAGAGAAGCCAGTGCTGCCTCCATCTGTATTGCAGCACCTTTAATGGGATAGTGAGTTAAGGATGGGATGCAACACCTCAACTCAAACTTCATTTCTGTCTGAAAGTGTGGAAATAGATGCTGGAAATCCAGCAAGGACACATTCAGCCCCATGAAATTCCTATAAAAGGATCTCTGTAGGAAGTTCTAGGTACTAAATGCAGTGAAATCGATGTCAAGGCAGGAGAACTGAGTGACACCGTTTCCCTCACCAAAAAAAAAAGGGAAAAGATAGTGTTTGTGAAACTCTCCCGAATAAAAGCTTTAGATAGCAAAAGTGCCTTTGCCCGCTGTCACTGGGCTCCTGCAGCTGTCAGGAAGAGCAGGAGAGGGGCGTGAGGGAAGGGCTGTGCCCTGGGGCTGGCCGTGTCCCAGGAGCCTGGCTGTGTCACTTCCCCGCGGGGTCCTCTGGGTGGCAGTCAGACCTTACGGATGTCGTTTATTCTGACCAGCCTCTTCAACATGTCCTTGTCGTTTTTTTTTTTTTTGTCAGAAAAACCTTAGAGTCACCTGCTGGGCAATACACTAACTTCTGGTTGATACTGAGAAGGATACTGACATCCTCTACAATGTCAAAATAAGAAAGATACTTGTTTTCATTATTGTTAATAATTATTGCATCTTTGTCAACTTTATTGACTTAGGCTGAACAAGCCTGGAGGTACTACAAAAATACATATTGTCATGTCTGTTTTACAGTGGATCTGGTTGAGTAAAGAGGCAATAAAGTGAAGGAGCACTGATTTACACTTTTGAGGCACAATGTTGTCTGCCTTGTGATATTTACATGATTAAATTCAGAAGCCAGAATATTTCCTCTATTTTGTGGAAAGATATTTTTTTCTCCTATGGAACTTTCAAAATGTTTAGAACTTTAGAAATGCCATTTCCAACCTGACCCAAAAAGGCAGCTGAACTAGCACTGTCTCAAATAGTACTGTCTGCCGCATACCCCCAAGATATGAGTACCTCATTATGAGAATTTTATTGCAGTCTGTACTGTCTAGGACCAGCTGCCCATGTTTTTACTATTTATGGAAGAGATTATTTTCTGTAAATATGTCCATGACAAACCTTTGGCAAGAGAATAAAACTTGCATGTAACGTCACATTTCATTCCCGGTCTAGGATCTGAACAAAAATAAATTAAAAAACCCAGAGAAGTTTAAGACCCTTTTCCCTCGGCTGTTTCATCTTTAAATGTGAGCCTTTGAACAATGCCAAATGCAAACAAATGCTAAATAATTTTCATTAATGAAGTAGGAAGGGTGTGGAGCATTTTTACCCCTTATATTCTTGGACCTTCAACACTGGAAGTGATTTAATACAATGTGTAATAAAACAAAGGAAGAGTTACTCAGACCTAATGTATTCAACAGATGATTAGAAGGGGTGGGAAATATAGCACCCTTTTGATTCAACCTGTATACAGGTGATAGAATTTCCTTTTTCTTTTTACAGTGCAAACATATTTGTCCTTCAAACATCCTCTTCCCTTACGGTTTTTTGAGGTTCTTCTGTTTCCCTGAGTGACTCCAGCTGATGAGAAGAGACTCCTTGACCCGTGTGCAATAAAAGATTTAAAAAATAAAATAAAATTGGAGAACCTCATGTGTACCTTTGTAAAAAGGTTTGTGTGACTTCCTTCTGAATCATCATAAGCTGTGTTACTGTGTTGGGCTTTTTCTCCTTTTTTTTTAAAATCAAGACAAGTTTAAACATAAAGACAATGAACCACATACTTCGGTGTTAAACTGCCAAACTCTGTGCAGGCAGACTTCCAGAGCTGAAGATAAAGTTTAATTGCTGTCAGTTGTCTTCTTGTCTCTCATTTTCTATTTCTGTATTTCATGTACCATGCCCTCAATCATGCTGTGAATGAGTATGTACCCCATCAGCATCCCAGCCACATCCCAGCTACATTTATCTATGCTGGAATGCAATATCACACAAAGCATACAAAGACATGCAAATATAAGGAAATATTGAGAGCTTAAGACAAGAGTGTACATGGCTCAAGAAGTCCTAAAATGTGAACTTTGGGCAGCTGCATTGAAAATACTGACTACTCCATTTGAAAAATGAAGAATAACTCTTCTTCAAGGAAGAAGAGGAATTACATGAAGAAGACTTCTAAATTATATAGGGAGGGGCTCTTACTTATAGTTGGTTTAACTAAAATTGTATAATGTTAATCGGAAACCAGTTGCTTGGCACCAGTTAAATTATAGCCATGATTGGCTTTTGAATGTTAATTTTACTTCACTCATTTTACTTCTTATTCCGCTTCTGAATTTCTTTGAGACACGCTGTATATCCACACACTTGAGCACCAGCTAAGCACATAGATACTGATACATAGGGAAAAGGATAGTCATAGTTTGTTATTTCTATTTTTATACTCCTGGGAAGCACTTAGCAGCTTCCTGAGGAATGTTCTGTGCAGCCATGAGGTGCCACAGAAATATGCTTTTGCTCTAAGCTCCTTTTAGTATTTAGGAGACAGAGGCCCAGTCTCAGTCCCTGAACCTTAAACTTGAAAAGCCCTCTAATTAAATGTTTTTATCAATGGAGTCCCTATTGGAGGTTTGGGCTCATCTTGTATCAAGGTGCAGAGGTTCCTCAGTGTTGTAAATTCATGATCCTTGAGAAAGGATACTTTCACAGTAGGAAGTGTAATCCTGTTGGGGAGTGAAAAAACAAGAGTGAGATTTGGTGATCAGGGTGCCTGCCCCGTGGTATAAGAACCTGTATGGCACTGGCTTTTGCGCCATAAATAGTTGGTTCCAGTGTCCCCCCTCAAAACGCAGCCTGAAGCGTTTGACGGTGGCACTGAAGGAGTCCCACAGGCGAGAGTCACTGGGGAGGGAGCGAAGGGAGAAGGAGATGCAGAATGAACATGTCTGAGTGCAATGCAGAGCAGCCCTGGTGGTGCTTGGAGCTGCTCAGGGCCTCAGCCAGCCTGACTGGGGAGCTGTGCAGGCCTTTGAAACTGTCATGGCTGCTCCTTCTGCTCGTCGTGCCAAAAGTTCTGCACTCATGTTTCCAGGGGACTGAGTTCTTTCAGATGCTTCCTGGCAACGCAAGAATCCCGATTTTGCTGACTCTCCCACCTCTCTCTGCCTTAGCCCCTCTTCCATTCCTCATACTGTCAGGAACTCAGCCCCAAAACTTCTGGGTGAGCCAAGATCTTTACAGAGCTCCTACACAGATTCTTTGCATGTCTGCAGAGTTATGTTTGTGTAATTAATTACTTGTTACTTGTGTGGCTCCAGAATTGTATAGCTGTGGCGCAGATAGAGTCTGCTGAAGAATGTGCAGTGGGAATTTTGTAATGTTAAACATCCTCAGTGCATTTGAGGACAGATGTCCTGTAAACATATAGCAGTAATTCTGCTTGACTGATATCCTCTTCACACTTTCAATAAAATACTGAAAATGCTAAGTGCAGCTGAGGACAAACAGATGACATTTATTGTACATGTTTATTTTAGTCCTGAAATATATTCAGGGGCCAGTGCTCCCTCTGGTGGTTAAAAAATAGAAATTTAATAAAGAATTGGCTGTTCCCTGTGTCTTCTCTAATGTAACACTGAGCCAATTACAATTCTCTAGCACATGTTTAAAAGAGTGTGGAGAGAAACACTGTGACTTGAGAGCTTACTCAGGTCGCACAGGGCTGTTTCCCACTGTGTGCTGTAATTACTGGTCTCACACCTTGGAGCCAATTCACTTGGGTGCTGGCAGTTACATCAGCTGAGGGAGCTAATACAGAGCCTGCATTCACCTCTTCTGGGGCTGGGGATAGTCTGGGTAGAAACCAGGCAGTACATTGCAAGGCTGCTGTCCATTGCTGTGGATTTTATGGGGTCACACTGGAGCATCAAGGTGTGATGACTGTTTTGAATGGCAGGTTTTCCTGTTAACAGTCAGGCTCCTTTTTTACTCTGTTTGGAAACTGCATTGTCCGTTTTCGTCTTGAAACAGTTGCATTTCTTTGCAGAAAGAATTTGGTAGAATTTCAGTTCAATGAATGCTAACTTTTGGGAACAGGATAGCACGTGCATTTGTGGGAGGAATTCTGAGTTTATAACACGTTGGAGTCAGCAGTGACAGTGGTCTGAAGACAGCCCTCTGGCAAGGCCAGGGACTTGTTGGCTCCCAGCTCAGTTTCCCTTGCAGTGAAGGCACAGCTGAGGAGCTGTGGTGGAGGAGCTCCAGCTAACCCCACTGAGCTGGTGTGAGAAACTGCTCTTGCTGCCATTCCACCTTGTGTCCTTGTGTCCTGCTGTGTCCTCCTCGCATTGGCTTTGGCAGCTGCCTGGCCACCTGGAGAGCTCCTCAGCTCACAGAGGCCAGACCAAGCTCACTCACTAAAGAAAAAGGAGTAAATTTAGTGAGTGGAACTGGTGCAGTGGAGGCTGAGGGAATCAAACCAGGTGGTGTAAGGAAAGGTGAGGTGGCACCATCCCTTTAAAAGGAGAAGAGCCACCTTTGCTGGGTAGATCAGTTTAGCTGCCTTGTGACATCTTTCCCTTAGACTGTGTTTTATGCCTTTTCAGCTGGGGGACAGACACGTGTCTGTCCTGCTGTTTCAGCTGCTGGGAGATCTCTGGCAGAGGCAAATGTTAAGAAATGAAGTATCTTTCAAATGGCTTTGGGAAGATCTACACATTGTTATTCACCATGTGCCTGAGTCTCTGGAGAGCCTGAGAACGTATTTGTACAGACATAGACACCCTGTGAGCCCACACTTTGGCAAACAGTTGATTTATATCCATGTAACCAGTCTCTCAAGCCTAAAACCTCCCAGTCCAGCAGTCCCCAGGCAAAGTAATAGGGGAAATAATTTATAATGGGGTGGTGATTATTTCCTCCCCCTCAGCCCTTGATATCTTACAGCTGAATCCTCTGAAATTACTTTATGTGACTCTCTTGCTTAGCAATCTGCAGATGTTCCATGTGCCAAACAGCATTTTATGGCTAATTTGGAAGGGTAGGTGTCAGAAAAAAACCATCAGCTCATGCAGTTAAGCTCTTAACATGTTCATGTCTGTTTAGAAGTCCATTCAATTTTAATTTGAATACCTAATGCAAAAGCATTTCACAAAAGCTGAGCTAACACAGACATTTTGCTTATTAAATGAGTGCAGTGTGGTGACTGAGCACTTGCTGTCTTTTTACATAGCACCTGCATATTTTCAGCAGTTGAGTGGCAGAATATTCATTTTTGTGAGCTGAGTAATGTGTTCTCCTTTGTGCTTTCTGACGGCTTGCATTGAATCAGCAGAGGTACAGATGACATGGTTACATCTGTTTTAATTTTTGAGTCTCATGAATTGATTTGTAAGAAGCAGAAGCTCTTTCAATATTACTTGCCAAGATTTTGCAGCTGTGAATATTGGAACTTGAACAATACATAACCCTTGCAGTCAAAGTCTCATGCTCTTCATGCATCACAGCTAGAAATCTCAGTGCTGAGCAAAAAATAAGTGGGGTAGCAGTGATGACCAGGTGCTTGCCAATTTATGCAGTGTACATGCTTAATGAGTTGCAGCATAAATGTAGCACAAGCACTTACTGTTGGGCTGTTTGGCTGGAATATTGAATGAAGAAAGGAAAAGGCAGGCAAGCAGGGGAAGGATGCAGCAGGTCAAGTGTTTCCTTGCAAGGCCAGGCATCTTCAGGACATGCTTATGTCTGTTCTGTACAGCATAATAAGTGATAACTTTATCTGATCTTGAAGTTCCAAGTAAGCCACTTTAGGTAGGAAAGCAGCAGTGTAACTGTTGTAACCTCAATGATCTGTGGGGTCTCATCTACTCAGTGACATTAGGATACCCTTCAGTCATATGACTTTACAGTTTAAGGATGGTAGAGTTTCTGTACTCTCTTGTTCAGTGTAGATAGTCTGATAGAATTTTACTGTAATTTAGTGATTTGTAATCACTGATGCAAAAAAAGAAATACGATTGAAGTTTGTACTAACTCAAATAAGAGTATTGAAGTAAAAGCTAGTCCTTACAAGTGCTGGCACCATTAGTTTTCTAAGGCTGTTGTACAAAGAGGAAGACAGCCTGGACTAAAGAAAGGGACTGGAACCCAGGAGACATCCCGAGGTCTCTTACTGGGTCTTGGTGGAACAGGTTGCCCTAACTTCTCTGACTGTCCGTGGGTGGCATGGAGGAGTTAAATCCCATTAACTGTGTAGCCTAAAACTGCAGAAATTTGGACCTCTTACACAATATGTAGTTTGGACTATTTACCCTGAACTTACTTTGCAGTAAAATCAAATGGGAAGGCAGAATAGAGGGAGGGGTGTTTGCAGAGTGTAAGTCCATGATTCCCTGTTAGAATCAGCAGCCAAGGTGGCAGGTTGCATGCAGAGAGGGATCTGGCAGCTCTCACATGGCAGTCTCTTTTGTGTTTCCTTACTTCCATCTTGCAAAAAGATGAGCTCAGTTCCAGTAAGAGAAATCATGAGGGCTTTGGGGTGGTACAGACCTCCACATACCCAGGAGTTATATTTTCCAGGCCCTGGAACATCCAGTACCTTGACTGGGTGTCCAGAAGTTCTGGACAAATAGCCAGTTGTTTTTCTTCTTGGCCTAAAAGTTTAAGTCGGGAAAATAAAAATGTTTCCAAGGAAACCTGAATGTATCTTAGCTCAAAGTGACTTGTTATGGTCTCAACTCTGCTCCTCCAGCTGTTTTACCCCTCAGACAAGGCAGCCTGGAAGGCTGAAGATAGCCTTAAGAGAATTGACTATAGTTGCCTTAGAAGTTGCAAGTTCTTAGGTATTTGAAGCCTTCAGGTAACCTCCTTGGCCAGCTGAGGCAGTCATTCCCTTAGTAAGTGATCTACAGGTGAGTTAAGGCCCTTTCACGGTTCCAGAATGGTCTGAGGTAGCCTTAGACCAAGTGAAAATCTGATCTGTAAACCTCAGTTTTAACTTTCCTTAAGAATGGAGGAGAGACTATTTTTCTATGTTGCTGGGTACAGTGGTTCAAAGTGTGGTGAAATCCTCAGGGGCAGAACTTCTGAGTGCAGAAACTATCAATGAGCCACGTTACACATTACTGATGTGAGTCACATGTGTTACACGTGAGGCATATGTCTCTGTGGGTGCCAAAGGAATCTTTTTTTTCTTCTCGTTGGCACATGTTGTACGTTCCTTCAGCTGTGGAAGACCCTGTTATATGTACTTGAGTGTCTTCTCCTGCCTTAGCCTATCTCGCAGCAGGTCATGAGAGCAAGCGCCCAGGGTTCAGTGTGAAGTGCTGGTCTGAGTGACATAACAACTGATTTTGAAGTAGCCTTGTGACAGCAGTGCAAATTAGCCAGTCAAAGTATGGGTTTATGTTAAATTCTTTAACTTTACAGATCTATTTCAGATTGTTAATTATTTCAACATTCATTCAGAGACCTCCATCGCGATGCGTTCTTCCTTAAAATATTTCTCAAAACAATTTTAATTACTTTAGAACTTGGACTTTGTACCTCTACAGCTGACCTAGAAACATATTTCTCCAGCTGTTCTGATGTTTGCTTTGTTTTGCTTTGTGTTCTGGTCTAACACACTGCCTCAGATTTGGCTCAAACCAAATAAATACTTCTCAAACCATGATAAAGAATATTGGGAATTAAATAGAGGACATCATGCCACTTCAGCACTTCAAGGAAAAACTGAGTGTTTGCCTCAAAAAGTACTCTTTTACTGAAAAATTTTATTTTTGTGGAAAGACGGAGAGAAGAAGCATCCGGATAATTTTTTCTGTCAAGAATTTTAAATAAATGAATATTATTTTGATTTTACTTTCTCGTGCTCTTATCATCTCAGCTAGAGTTTTCTCCCTCCCTCCTTGGCCCTGCTCTTCATACACATCAATGATGTCCCTTCCCCCTTGTCTCTTCCTGGACGAGGAACTAAAAAACAACATAAACCCAGTAGTTCCACAAATCTTCCAAGTCCTCTCATCTTCTGACACTGTAGGACCATGTCTGTTGGTTATCACTCAGTTTCCTCTGTCTGCATGTCATAACTTTTTCTTTGCAAGATGCCAGTTATGCTTCCTGGACAAATGAGCTCTCCAAGACTCAGATGTTCTCATGTGTGCTCAGTCCTCAGCTGACCTCTAAGTAGCCAGCATATTTCTGGGAATCTTTGTCCTGAGCAAACAGGAGAAAAGTTCCTTGTTAATCGCCATCCTGAAATCAAATACTAAATGGGTTGTTAATTACAAGCTGCAATTTCTCACTGCAAGATCTCACTGTTTTGCTGAAAATCCTGAAGTCTCTGTACTGTCCCTTTATGTGTTTTGTACATTGTTAATTTTATTTTTTTGCTATCCTTTGAAAATTGCTGTGTTTTGAGTTTCTAAAGCAGGTGCCATGTTTTTAGCTCTTTTCCAGATTTGTAAAATGTCTTCTTTTTGCAGTTTCACACTAGCCTTTTATTCATCCAATATTCCCACAGTTTTTGACAGTATGAAGTGTTTCTGCTTGTTTCACATCAGACCTTGAAAGGACAACTCTGGTTACTTCCTGCATGGAACCAGTGGCTTTTGATTTGCTTGATTTGCTGTTTCCAGGAATTGACATTCATAAGTTTTTCCTCCTCTCCCTACATGTAGATTCTGCATCTTTTATTCAGGTAGTGTTCCTCTTGGTTTCAGTGGGAGTCCAAATATAGTTGAATCTATAATAGCTGCAGTATTGATCTAGAGTGTGGATGGGTTTTCTGCCTCTAGATTTATCTGATTTAAATACATTTAGAGTTGTAGGGAGAGGGATAGCACAGGTGTCCCATACAGCATTAAAACAGAATCAAAAGGATGACACATACAAATACAATTTTATATTCAGCTTCTTGGGAAGATCCTGTGTCTCAAAGCACCCTGTCTCTGAACCACCCTGAAATTCAAGTCTAAGTGCCAAACCTGGTTTCCAAAACCTGCTGTTGTGAGTGGTGTATAAGAAGAGTGGTGTTTACCATTCATACACTAGTTGACCAAACAGTGATATTTGTGGTTTTCAGAAATTTAGTTGCTGATTTGGGCTGTTAGGTTTTTTACTGGGATTTAGCAGCACCTCTGGAGGAATGCAGGTAGGTTTTATAAGAGAGAAAATGACCTTCCTGTTATCAGGAGAATAAATCTGCTATGAAGAGTTGCTAATTAATTTTTTTCTTCTACAGGGAGAAAGAGGCTTGCCGGGACTGCAGGGTGTGATTGGGTTTCCTGGAATGCAAGGACCTGAAGGTCCCCCTGGGCCACCAGGGCTTAAGGTAAGAACTTAAGCTTTACTATTCAAAACAATCAGATTTCCTTAAATTGTTGTCCCAAGAAAAGATAAAGCTTTCTCTTTTACTTTTCAGGGTGATACTGGAGAACCAGGACTGCCAGGAACAAAGGGAACAAGAGTGAGTTCTGTCTTTCTTTCTTGCAATTCTGATGTCTTTGGGTATGGCTGCCTTCAAGTGCAAGAGGAAGTCTCTGTGTTAATGAATGACATCCCCTTGAGCTACACAATCATTTCAAAATTCTCACTTTTACCTTTGAAGTTCTTGCTGCATTGGACAGCCAGTGCCTTTATTAATTTGCATTGTTACCTGATACTTATCACTGTGTCAACAGCACTGGTTTTAATATGCCTCGGATATCTTCCTGACATACCAAAAGGCTTTTTTCCAGCTTCAGAATGAACCAACCTTATTTCCTCTTGCAAAATTCTCTTTATATTTGCCATCTACCCTTGAAGCTCTCCAGCAGAGAAGCTGACACAGTCATGAACACATATGTGCTAAGAAGGTACAGAGCAAATTAAAGGCAGGAACAAAGATTTCTTAACTTTGCTCTGAATATCTGTGATCTTTCTGTTGTCATTTGTGTTAAATGGGGCACATATATAGCACTTCTTTTAGCATATTATAGTGCCCAGGGCCATGCCTGTTGGGGTTTTGTGAGGTGTCAAGCTCTTTCTGACAATTTTCACATTTCCTAATGTCATGATGAAAGAGGATTTAAATGACTTGGCCAGTAGTGATGCATACATTTTCAGCTATACCCTCTTGCTCACAGGTTCTCAAAATGCCATCTCAGTTTTGTTCTTCATTTGCCTGCAGTTGCTGCAGCAAATAGAATTCACTGAATTAACTGCAGTTTATGAGGTGTTCTGCTAGATCAAGAAATCCATATTTCAATCCATGATGTTCATGTTGACCTGGGGTGTCCTGAGTGTTAATGTAAATTGGCACCTTCTGGCAAATGTATTTGTTTGCTGCAGAGTAAATAAAATGTATTTAGCAATTATAAAGTTTTGAAAGAAGCAAATGACACTATCTGAGTTCAGGATTCCCATACATCTTTTCTGCTTCATAATACATGTTTTAGGAAATGCTACATGGATAAGTAAGATGATAGGATGAAAATGATGTGCCGATTTAAATGCCTGATTCATTACACTGAAAAGCTGTTCAAGGAGAAAGAATTATCTAAGCCTGGTAGGATTTTTGATAATACGAATGAATTGATACACTGATGAGTATGAAAGACAGAGGACCATCTTTATGGTCTGTTGCCATTATCTTCTGCTATGAAGAGATGCCTACAGTAAATTTCATTTTGGGAACGATGTTTGTGAGAAGGGAGCACCTGTGCACTCCCTTTTACCTCTCTCTACATGAGACTCTGATCTAGTTCCTACTGCTTAAAAAGTTAAAGAAATATAAAAGGTTGCTTTCAGTTATTCATTACTAAGGTGACATATTTGAGATGTTTTGAAGATTAGAGCTATTTTGTCAAGGAAGTTTAAATGCTACTGATTTTTACAGTCAGCATTGGAGATGCAAATTGGGCTGCTGCTTGTCCTTGCTGTTTTGTGGCCTTGTCATTTCAGTTTGTGTTTTTCTCAATTGCAGGGCCCTCCAGGAGTATCAGGCTTTCCAGGAAACCCAGGCCTTCCTGTACGTATGAAGTATATATGTTTTTACAAGGAACATCAAACTTTTAGTCGTGACATCTGACCCGGATTATTCCTGATATTGCTAATTTCTTTACTTTCTCTCCATGTAGGGCATTCCTGGACAAGATGGCCCTCCTGGTCCACCTGGCATTCCAGGATGTAATGGCACAAAGGTGACATTTACATATATTTATAACAGCATCTCTGTGTTGAAATAAAGATATCCGTCAGGCATATGTTCCCTAAACAAAACCAATTTGTCTGTCCCCCTTAGGGTGAAAGAGGTCCAGTAGGTCCCCCAGGTTTACCAGGACTGACTGGAAGTATAGTAAGTAGATTCTTTCCTGCTTGATTCACTTTTTTTAAGGCTGACTCTTGAAATGCAAATACAAAGATAGGAAATGATATTGAGTTTAAGATGTAATATATACAACATTGAGGAGCACTAACAACAAATACGTCTGTTTTTATCACAGGGACCTCCAGGACCTCCTGGAATGAAGGTACATTTTATTCTAAGTGTATTTATATCCTGCTTCTAACAATAAGAATTTGTGTGGACTCTACACCCTTTAAGACTAGCAGCAGTCTTTACTTACAGACTGAAAAGTTGTATTGCCTTGTTTTGCTTTGTACTCTGTTTTGCAACCCCACTACATAAAGACAGTGGGGTGACCTCCCCACTTAATAATAATTGAACATACATGTTATTCCATGCAGGTCTTAAAAGGGTAAGTATTATATGGATTACAACAGAAAAGAAGTAGTATATGTCATTAATAATGTATAAACACTATGGTGGCCACCCAGTTGTGTATAAAGGTTTAGATAGGTTTTATGATTCAAACATTTGGTTTTATATTGGCATTTGATTTATCTAAAAAGTTTCAAATGGATGTTTGTGGAAGAAAGTCCTATACCCCACAATATGAGAATCATCCAACACATACTAGACATTTTTCATAAAGAAAAAAAATCAGACTAACTAACTAGGTATCTAAGTGTATTTTGTGAACTGGAATGAAGCATTGAGTGACATCTGAGAGCCTTTTGCCTTTAAAATGAACAGATATTATCTGGAACTCTAAGCTAAATATGAATCTAAAAGTAATCTCAGATTTGTAATGACAAGACAACCCAAGTTATTAAAATGTCCATTTCTCTCACTCTCACATGCAAAGAACTGACTCATTCTAGAAACACTGAAGTACTCAGATGCTTCTTCCCTAGTCATGTATGCATAGGTACAGAACTGAAATAAAATCACTTACAATATTGTAACTTTGTACAAAAACACCGGAAAAATGGGATTTTTACTCTCAAAAGAAGGGACGTAAAGAAATGGATGGTGATCAGAATAGTTTTCTGAAGTAAGACTAAGTGTGTTCCTTTCCTGAAGAAAAAGAACACCATAAATGGCCTTTATGTCAAAATTAGGTGTAAGTGTGAAGATCTCAGCAGGGGAAAGAGATTGTGAGGTGACCACTTCTCTCAGCAGCCAGGTCAGATGCTCCAGTTGTGTGGTGACACTGTAGTAGTGATAGATTTCATGGAAAAAATCATTCTGACTACCCATTACAATACAGGAAATAAGGTATGAAGATAGTTTTGGTACTGGAATCTCTTCAGGCTGATTTAGAGTACATTGGCAATTAAGATCTTAACTTTTAATATCTCTATGTTTCAGCTGAATTTAAAGAAATAAGGTGATTTTTAAAGTCAGCTTTCCAAATGATTCCAAAGTATGCATAGCTACAGCTTTCCTCTCCTGGTGAGTTTGAATGTATTTGAATTCATGTTCAAAACTCTTTTTCTTTTCTTATTATAGGGAGATCCAGGTGAAGTGATTGGTCTTGTAAGTCCTGGTGTGCTAAAAGGTGAAAAAGGGTTTCCTGGCCAACCTGGACTGCCTGTAAGTCTAAATGATGTTTAAATAACAGTGAGTTTCAATTAAAATTGTATCAGTATCATGAAATTACCATATAAGTATCATTTTCTTATGACGCCATTTGAATTTTTCATAGGGTCCACCTGGAGCTTCAGGGTTTCAGGGACCAATGGGGCCACAAGGTCCTCCAGGAGAGCCAGTAAGTTTCCTTTCATGGTGATTTGCACTTCACTTATAGATCTTTATGACAGGAATGTTCTAGGTGTGTGTAGCAGGTCTTGGCTGGGATTTGGGGGAAGATAACGTGGTTCCAGGTTTCATGTTCAGCCTTCTGAACTCTACCATGGCAGAAATTACTGGGCAACATGGGTTTTCATTAGCAGCTGCTCCTACAGTCCTCTTCTCTTCTTGCACCCTTGGAGGGTATTTTTGTGGGGGAGAGACTGACTGTTGGTCTTCCTTTCCTCTCTTCCCCAATTTAATTTATAGCAAATAAACTACATACCAAGCATCCGGATCAAAATGCAAATGTTTGCTGAGGTTATTCTTATGGGTAGCAGCACTGAGTGTTACTGTGGAAGGACATTATCATCTATCTATTGTTATAATAATTAATGAGATAGCTCAGATTCTCTTTGTTACTAGTGTTTTGTTCTAAGTTGTGAATTATGGACAGCAAGAGCAAAATGAAATTGCTGGGTTTAATGAAAAGATCTGCCTTTTTGCTGTTTTCATAGAATAAGGCATTATTCCACTTAGTGTACTCTACCTGTGTGCATGCTAAAATGTGTTGTCTTGTAGGGTCCCCCAGGGCCACCAGGACTTCCAGGGGAGAAGGTAAGACTAATACAAATACTAAGTCCATTTGTTTATTTATTTGGCATACCAGATCCTCAAAACTCTGATACCTAATGGTCCTAAAGGCGTGGGGTTTTGTTATACTTTGGGATCTACTTCTGTGTCTTAATGAACATCATAAAGAGAGATTTTTACCTTTTTTTTTTTCCAAATTTGTCTAGCCCTGTTATCTCACTTGATCAAATCAGTAAAATTACAGCATTCTATGGTTATTTGAATTAATTTTAAAACGTCAACATTTTTACTAAAGTGTTGGGTAAAAGAGCATATTGAGAATAAAATTATCTGATGAATTTCAGTCTGTTTTTTCACAAGCTGCTGTGACACAGGGCTTAAAAAAAAGCAGGGAAGTTAGGACATGATTATTTATTTGTTTCACACATGCATTTAAAAAACATATTCTGTCTTTTATATTCTCCTTTAGCATTTGATAAGTATGTAATACCTTCTTATGTTTATATATATGCATGTATGCACTGCAGAAAAAAATTGACTAAGTGTGTGTAATTTACATTTTCAGGGCTACATGGGCTTGGGCTTTCAGGGTCCCAAAGGTGAAAAGGTAGGTCTCTTGTAAACTTCTGGAGAACAACTGTCAGAAATATTCTTGATACTTAGTTTTAAATAAAGAAAACTCCAGAAATCAATCAATGGAGAAAATCAATGCTGTAATTTTTGGAAGACTTGAGTAAATCTGTAACTTACACCTAAATGAACAAAAGTCGTGAGTAGCTACAGACATTTTAATGGTAATTTTATACCTGACATTAATTTAAGTCACCATCCTGTTTTCCAGCTGTGCCTGGAAAGCTACTTTAATATGCAGTAGGCAGATCTGGAAACATCAATTCTGTATATTAGGACTCACCATGAGGTTTTTTAAAAACCAATTCATTTCTAAGGGATGAGATTTAATGTGCTGTTCAGAATGATCAGAATTAATTGTTGTAGGACTCTATGGTCTGTCTGCCTTATTTTGGTTTGGTAATGCACACATTTGAAGCAGATCTTCCAGTTGTCCCCTTTTATTGTGCTTTGACACAACCAGGAAGAGGTTTCAGAGCACACAGAGTGGTTTACTTTTGAATGAATCTAAGCCAAAAAGATGTACTCCAGGATCCCATTTATTCTCTTAATCAGCATCAAATGGGAGGTAATACATGTCAGCTTTAATCTGTTACCTCTCACACTGAGAGGTCTAGGCTAAAGTGCCTTATGTTGTGTTTCTGGGAGCCAAGAACTGCATGCATTCAAGGGCTATTCAGTAAACTCATAATGTGTCCGAGCACCTCTCCAGAAGCTTTTCATGAGTGTCATTGACAGAGGGCTTTTGGGGTATAAGTGAATTATATTACTTAGGTAGGTTGTTTTTTTTAAACCACCACCTTATTAATAGATTTTTGAGTCAATATTCCTAATGGATAGAATCTTTTGCAACATGACACGTTGTTGAAATTAATTTGTTATCATGAAATTTATTGAAAAATGTTGGAGCAGATGACATAGAAGTGTGTGGAGATTTCCTGGACTCCTCAGGTTTGTCTTTAGTAAAAGATAAATGGTATTGCTGTGCATTACTGCTTGACAGAAATTTATGGAGTCTTTTCAGAGGTGTTTTACTGTTAAAGATAGAGCTTTTGCACTATAGAAGGAGGTGAGGCTCTGACCCTGCAATGGACACACGCATACTAAAAAGTCATCCACAGTTATCATCTTGAAGTTGGCCTTTATGGACCTCTGTAAAGCTTTTGGAGCACTGTAAACTTTGGGTAACATTTTCCTTTAGCTGTTGACTTTCTGTACCTGACCTCTTCCCTCCTAATTTCCTTCCTCCTGAAGGAGGCACTATAAAACTTCGGTACTATTGCTGTAATTACTTGGATATGTTTGTGATATTAGGTATTAATCAATCTTCACCTTAAGAGTAGATTCAGAGGCCTTTCTTCAGGGCAGTCTCTGTGACTGTAGTGACTTCTGTGACCCTTTGTCTCACTGATTTTGCTGAAAAAAGAATTTTAAAATAAACCATTTAGCTATCTTTTTAAATGCAAGTGGTCGTTCTCTTTAGTGTTACTGATCTTAGCCATATTTGATCTCAGTGTCATTCTGTTTTCAATGGACAATTCTGGATTTGCTGTTGACAGGGAGAACAAGGGGTAAGGGGCCCCCCAGGACCCCCAGGACCAGCACCTCATATGAAAGAAAAAGGGAGTGAAATCATAAAGGGAGAAAAGGTGAGATGTTAAATGATTAAACTTCTTGTACTTTTCTTTAAAGTATAATCGATAGGAATTAGCAAATAGAAGTGAAACAGGAAAAAGAAAATACAAAGTCACCTAGAGCAAATTTTTCAAAAATTTTTACCTGTTTTACTTCATGGAGGAATTTTAATTTTCATTCTAGAAGTCTCTATAAAAATATGTGATAGATGGTAAATGCATTGATAATTGCATAAATAAGTAAGCAGCAGATGACTTTCTGAGGAAGGAGGATTGATAAGGATAGGATATTGTAAAAATATTTGGAAAGTTTCAATTAAGTAGCATATACTCAACTTTTCAAACACACATTTGTGAAATCTTAGTGCTAATGAATTTTTCAATTACTGAATTAAGCAGTTGAAGCAATATATACTAGTAAAATAAACTAGCTTAATGAATTCACATTTGATGTTTGTCTAAATTCTTGCACATCATACTATTAGGCATCGTTCTTGAAATGGAGAACAGGATTAAATGTGCTTTTGCTGAAATGAAGAATTGTTTACAACCTAAATGAATAATGTTATATTTTTGTTTACTAATTTACTTTTTAAAATAATTTCATTAGGGTGATCCAGGTGAAAAGGGCCAACGGGGAATCCCAGTGAGTATTGAGTTATTTTTTTTACTACTACAACAATTGTAAAGACTCTGATAATGGCACTGAATATCTTTATACCTATTAGATAAAAGCAAATTTACTTTGGAATTTGGCAGTATTTTTAATCTCGTGAGTATTTATTTTCCAGGGATTGCCAGGTTCAGGTTTCAAAGGAGACAAGGGTGAACCTGGGCAGCCTGGTCCACGTGTAAGTATACTCAGTTTTATCAATACCATAATTGCAGTTAGTGTATTGTTTCCATTAGCTAACTAAACTTAGTAACCATTAGTTAAATAGAAAATCTGCTATATTTCAAACAAGCAAGTTTTGCTGTAGGACAGGCGTACAATCAAGGTAGTAGTAACATGCAGTAATGTTAGTATGTAACATTTTCGATAACTAAAGACATTTAACAGTAGCTTGCAGTGCTGAAGGTGAAGTCAGAACTCCCATTAATCCAACCTGAAGAAAGATTAAGTCATCCCAGAATGGAAGAAAAAGCAAAGAAAAATAATCACTCTGTAGGAGTGACTTTAGCTAAATGGAACATGTTGAGTTTATTTCAAATACTCTCATGCAGTTGACAAAATAAGCCTGCTTAGCCTGAAGGTAGAGATTGGTACAAAGGAAATGAATGGAGCAAAAAATTTGGTGACTGAAAATAGGTGACTGAAATCCTTTTGCTTGCTGGTTTCTAGCCTGTCTGTAGATGCTTGAGGTCTGTTACATTCGTCTGATCTGACCCATATCATAACCTCATCTGTAGAACTTGTCCATGAGTCATACTGTATCTTTCATAGCTGAGCAGGCAGCAAAATTGTACTTTTTTTCTACATTCAAATGTATCTAAAGTATTCTAAGTAATTCTATGTTTCTCGAGGTGTGGGTCTTGATAAACTGTTAGGCCCAGCACATCTATAGGCATTCGATTGTACTTCAATCTGAAAAAAAAAAGAATCTCCCTTTCTACTATGCTTCAAAGTCAGATGTTCTATTAACTTTTCAGTAAGGTTATGTGATGGGATTATTTTTTCTATCATATATGTTTTTTACTCTTATTGTAAATGCAGGCTTGAAGCTGGAGGAATGGAGACATTGGCTTAGTGCTTTTTGAGGAAACCAGAGCATCTGAATTTATCAAAAGTATAATTTTCAGTTTCTGAAGAGCTCCCTGAACAAAGTTTCTAAGATATTTTATATATAATTGTTCAGGAAATGATAGCTACTTCTGAAATTAAGCTAAGCCTTGAAAGATGAACAGATGTTGCAATCTGATATTCTAGTTTAATGAAACTAAATCATACAATTAATTCTGATCACAGTGTATATTTGAAGACTGTCTTGACTTTGCAGATCATAGTTTTAATTAATCATTAAAAATTACTTGTAGCCCTTCATTATAGGAGACCATAGCTGCACATCTCAAGGGTGGTGGCCTGTTTGTGTTTGTTCTATCATTTTTGTCCTTCGATTGCATTGTTTAAGACAAAATTTTTTGACCTAAACTGATGGGATTATTTTTTAGACTGAATTACATGCACTGTTACTTTGTGTATTAAGTATCTACATTTCCTTGGGTTTATGAGACACATTTATATTGCTTATGCTACACATACAGTCTAAGCACTGGGACAGCAAATGAAAGCCAGCTTCCAGTGGATCAGGCTACAAGCTGTCCCAGTCCTTTTATGGTGCAGAGGAAGAGGAAGGGAAAATGCTGAAAAGGATTGCCCATCTCGATCATTTATCACATAACTGTTAACTACTTCAAGGGAATCTCATCCCCTCTGTAGGTTGACACAGTGGACTAATAGTTGTAATTTTATTCTGGAGGAGGGAATTTTGACTTCTAGCATATCATCTGCCTTGTGATTTGAATTTCAGTGTGAGGGAAGTGGATTTACCACTAGGTTACCACACAATCTGATATAGGGCCACTCTCCAAACCTTCTGCTGAAACTGAACCCCTGAATATCTATGCATAAATGTCTTGTGAAGTTGAAGAGGGAATATATAGAAAGGGATTGTTGTGAAGGAAAAAGATAGATCTGGTTCCAATTTCTTGTGCTGTAGATATATTTTGTCTTGAAGACTCTGTGACAGGGAAATCTGTGTTATTTCTGAATCTGGGAATGGATTTGCAGGATTTTATTTAATTTGTCATCTTATTGGGTATTGGGTAATACAAGCACTAGACATATTCACCATTTGTACCCTCTGCTCTTTTAGCTGCATTAGCACACTTCAGTTAATGCATTGCAATAGTGATATTTTTCTTGTAGTATTCCACCCACTGTATTTAGAAATGGCTTATATGTGGTTGTCTGTTAAAGCAGAGTGTAAAACTTGGTGTTTTACAGGGAAAGCCTGGAAAAGATGGTGAACCAGGACTGAAAGGAGAACCTGTATGTATTTTACTCAATTTGCAGTACTGTTTCTTACATTCAAAACAAAGAACTGTCTGTGTATTATTGATAGTTGATATTTTCTAGACTTCTGAATTGTTTATTTGAAGCTGCTGCTTTCAGTGAATTTGTGACTTTTAAAATTTTTAAACTTTGCTGATGCCACAGCTAAGATCTGCCTATATTTGTCTCTTCTGGTTTCACTCTCTTCTATACACAGGGTTTGCCTGGAGGCTTTGGGATTCCAGGACGACCTGGGGAGCCTGGCACAAAGGTGAGTAGTGGCAGCTTTTGCTTCCCTTCACACAGAATGAGTTAATAGCTTTTGTAGTGTGTTCATTGATTGCATTAAAGCAATGAATGCACATAAAGCAATATTAATTGAATGTTTCTAAGCTGCATGTCATCATTCAGAGACTGGGAGAAGTCAAAATGAAGGTGTCCCCAATTTAGATCTGTGTTGATTAATGCAGTCTTTATGTTCATAAGCTCTTTGTCCAGCCAGCATAGGTATAAGTGTACTTCCCTAAAACCTCCAGTTTCTCTTCAAATAGTGCAAACCAGTACAGGCTTGCAAACTAATTACTACTGCTGGTTATTATAGCATTGCAGGTACTTACCATGTGGATGTTGTTTGAATCTGTATCAAAGTGTTCATTTGTTGAGGAAATCTGATTTTATTGGCAAAAAAAATCTGATCTGGATTTAAAATATAAATTCTATTTTGATTTAGGGTGACAAAGGGGAGCGAGGTTATCCAGGACCTCCAGGAAGAGTAAGTAAAATAAATTTGTATTTAATTTTAAACTTAAAAATAAAATAAAATTAAATTTTGTAAAAGTCAAAGTGCTCAAACAATGAGGAAAAAAAAGAGATACCATGTATAATCTGATCTTATTCTCTTCAGTCGTATCCATATTTTTCCTTAATGGAAGCAAAAGTTGGGTGCAGTTCTTTAAAGTATGCTTGAAATTTGGGAAAGGAACCCTCAAAGAATATGAATTTCAAGTATTTTGGACTGTGAATATTGTAAGCATCACTAATCACTACATGGTACCAAAGAGAGTTCAAAAGAGTAAATCTGTCAGTCTCACAGTTGTGGTTTAACCCCAGCTGGGAGCCGCTCACTCACTCAGTGTCCCTCTTCAACATGGGGAACTGGAAAAAGGTAAAATTCATTAGATAAGAACAAGTTATTAATAAAAATAAAGTTGCTAATAGTAGTAGTAGTAATAATCATGAAAAAAAGGGGAGTAGCAAGAAGAGAGAGAGGAATAAAACCTGAGGAAGACAAGTGATGCGCAGTGCAATTGCTCACCACTTGTTGACCGATATTCAGTGAGTCCCTGAGCAGAAATTGGCCCTCATACACAAGAAGAAACCAGGGGAGAAATTTGTAATTTTTTTAACACTTAAAATAAAAAATGGGGTTAGTCAGGAACAAATAGATGATTGGTGGCGCTGCTTCCCAATTATGAAAAAAAATTCCCAACATCTGCTAATTTGGTTTGGAAAATTGTACATTCTTCCTGGATATTGTATTGTAAATATTAGCATCCTGTATATTGAGCTCAGATCAGTGTTAGCAAAAATTGGCAGAACATAATACTTTAAAATAAAAGGTAATGCAAACGTAATGGATCACTGTTTAGACTGTGTTAAGGTTTTCTGGCATCATTCTTTTTGAAGAAGATGCTATAAAAGCTCTCCACTTAATCCTCAAATTGATATGAAGGCATTTGGGTCAAATAGGAAATATTTATTTTGGGTTGAATAGGGAATATTTATTTTCTTTGGTAATTCCTCAGCAGCTACAAGCCTCTCACTTGCTGAAACTGCAAGTATAATCAAAACTGCTGAAAATTGTCAATAAAACTAAAATGGCCTCTGTACCATCAGATGAAGATGGGGGAGATATGACGGCTCAGTTGTATGTTTCTAGTCTTTGTCCTGTGATTTAGATTATAGATGCTGGACCAGTAGATACCTTTGGTGAAAAAGGAGACCCTGGAGCTTCAGGTTTGCCTGGACTGAAAGGTCAAAAAGGTGAAAAAGGTATGTATTTTGTCTTGTCTTTTTAATTGAGTTATACTTTTAGTTTTCTCACTAAAGGAAATTAAAGTTGTACTATCTGTCCTCAGGAGCTCTATATGACAGTGTAATGTTCCAATTATTTAATTGTCTTCAGGTTATTATATTTTGTAGTAGCTTGTAGGACACTTCTGATTCTGAAGATAAGATTGCATTTCAGTTATAGATTAATATAGATGAAAAAATGATAAACTGGGATCAGTTTTTATGGCAGTTAAATAATTCAGGGAGATTATCTAAGAAGTATGGAAATCAACATGAATGTAAGGGGAGTAATTAATGCAGAGAATCTTGAGACTCCTTTGTAAAAGTCAGTAGCTAATTTTTTATCCTAAGATTGGCTTGTATATTTTAAAGAAGTCTTCAGTAAACAGAGAAAAACATTTCCCTTCCCATTTTCCCCATTACAAACCTTAGCCAATTCAAGAAAAATCACTGGGGAAGTTGACACACAGCAGAACCTTTTCTCTGAATGGATTTCTTGAAGATATATATAGATTATTTAACTTCAAATTTGATTCAGAATGTGAATATGCATGAATGTGAATTTCAATTACATCTCCTAAAAGTTCGCTTTCACTAGCATTGCAGAATTCATTGCCTAATTGAAACCTTCTCTTTCTAAAGGCTTCCCTGGTGCACAAGGAATTCCAGGACCTCCAGGTATGAAATTATGACTGCTGATTTTTTCACATTTGTCATTTGTTCTTGGGTGAACAGTCCTGAGTCCCAGTCTTTCTCCTTAGCTGCTTTCAGTTACTGCCTGACTTTCTGAACACCCGAGCACTGACCTCTCCAGGGGTCTAATCATCCCTGCAGACCCTTCCTCTAGGTTGCTTTTCTTATGTCTCTGATGTGATCCAGCCTTGTTCTTTCTGTTCTGCTTTGATAACTTTCTGCTGAAATTGAAAATGTGGTACACAGTCCCTCAGAGACAGTGCAGACTATGACTCCATCGAGCAAGAAGAGTTGTCAAATGTGAATGTGTGTGTGTGTGTGCACGTATACCTGAGTGTGTCTGCTCATATGTAGATCTTTGTCTTGCTCCCACTTCAGCTCTGTACGTGTATGTATAAGTATAATAAAACAAGGTTTGTAGGAAGAAATAATACTTACTCGATCAAAGTCATTCCTGAAGGCTTCCTGCTTTTTTGACTACGTCGCTTGGTCTAATAAAAGTTACTTCTTTTGCCTACAAATGTTGCCTTTTTCAGAGCCTTAACATCCATGGTAACACTGCTTTTACGTACATAAGTACATGTATATATGTTTGACCTACACCATGATATTTGCTTTTTAAAAATTAGGCAAATCATCTGTGGAGACCCGACACTTAGCACATCCTGCAGTGATACTACCGTTACCTTCCTTGCTTTCATTTTCTATCTTGGCAGTGAGCTAAATATGAAATTAATGTGAGCAGGGTCAGATAGCTTCCAGGAAATTTTTCACAGGTTAGGGAGAAGATGCTATGTACCACAGGCTGTAGTGATAGCTCTTAGTCTGTAATTACCCTACAGAAATTGAGCTTTGTGTGACTTCCATATCTTCCTGCAGTGTTGCAGATGACTCAAAATGTTTTAGTGTTCAAGTGTAGTGATGAGCTGTGAACTGAAATTTAAGTCATTAAAATATGAAGACCTGTGTGACTGTACAAATAGCTAAAAGGAGATCTTAAGTAGGGTTTTTGGTAGTTGTTTAACTGCTTCTCTTTATTGGCTGTTTTTCACTTAATATTCTTACAAACCATTTTTGTTTTAGCATTCCTTAAATCTGCTAGCATTGTTGAGTACTCATTTTTTGAAGTTATCAGACATGCCCTCCCTTTCTAGGTGTTTTAGATTTGATTTGTTATGAGGTAAGGAAGTGTGTAATAGTTTCTAGATGGAATAGCTAAGTTAACTCCAGTGTTGCCACTATTTACTACCCAGCAAAAGTGTGTCCAACTAAATCTCAGAAAAGCACTTGATACAGATGAGGTGTATTTGTCTAGGGACCTAACAGAAGTGAGTCTCTTTCACCTGTAGTGAGTATACAAACTCAGTTTTGAATAAATCACCAATAATTAAAATACAGTCCCTTTTTCCTTCTGCATTAACATTTCTCCATTTCTCTCTAAAACCCTGTGAAAGTTAATGTGTTGATAATGTTGCTGTTTTTTCACTTGTCATTTTTACATGTGTGTTTTACTCTGTCCAAAGGTCGACCAGTTCCAGACAGGGTAGGATCACCTGGTGTCCCTGGAGAGAGAGGTGAAAAAGGTGAAAAGGGTTCTCCAGGATTCCCTTCACCTGGAATCCCTGGAAGAGATGGTTTCCCAGGTCCCCCTGGGTTGCCTGGCCCACCAGGACCTCCAGGCAAAACAGGTAGGTAAAGCCCTTGGTTGCTTTTCACACTGAAGACTCCTAATGCACATTAAAAAAAGAAAAAAGAGACAAGATTATAAAAGCTATTATCAGGATGCATCTGTGTCATGGAAGAAACATGTCTGAGTTGTTGATGAACTAAGTAAAAGCTGTAGCACAGTGTAGGAAGCCACTTGTTTCCTTACTGGGAAAGGACAAGGATTCTTTGCTAAATAAATACTTCAAACACTTCTACAAAATTCATTGTTAATTGTTAGAATATAACTAAACGATCTTAATTCACATTAATTTGTTCTGTGTCCTATTGTGCCAATGTAGTGATATTTATATATTTTCAATTAGAAAAATAGCAGATACTAGTACTGTTCTTAGCATAAAAGAGAGCTGTTCAGTGTTAGGGTTTATGAGTCTGCAGTACCAGTCTGTGTAACAGATTGAACAGGTGTGAGAACTGCAGTGTGAGGTACTAGTTTGCCAGAAGTTTTTATTTTAAAATAAAATTATCTTAGAGGAGAATGGGGTCATAGAAAGGCTTGGATTGATCCTTAAATATCATCTGGTTCCAACCCCCCAGCACAGGCAAGGATGCCACCTACTAGATCAGGGTAAACACCTGCTTTTGGGAGTAAATGAAAAGCCAGTAATGACATGACAAGTATGTAATAACATCAGTAGTAATGATAGCAACATTACACACGTTTTATTAGGTTGTGATAAAGGAATTTTAAAGAGAAAAATGATTTTGCTCTGCAATGAAGCAATAACCAAGTACATGTGGAAGTGGTCCATGCTAAATAGCTCCTGACAACTAATGTTTTAACTCATAGAAAACTTTTGCTATAGGTGATACTGATACTGTGAGTTAAATTATCATTTCAACAACAGGAATGATACCCTATTACAATAGTTAAGGTACTTTAAAGCTATTGAAAGAAACATTATTCTCTATGGAATTCCTAAACCAAAGATACTTTGTTCAAAAACAGGGGAAGATGCCTGGTTGTTGCTGTGTTTGCCAGTGAAGCGGTGCAAAATCCAGCATGTAGAATATGGAATTAAATGGCTAAATCTTACATTTTCCTAAAAATAAGAGCAATTCTTATTTTTCATAAAAATTATTGTCATTGCTTACTTCTGCTCCTTTCCCTAGATACTTCTTTAGCCTTCAAGTACATAATTATTCAAGTACATAATGGGAAGCCATTCTTTTTCATTTGACTTGTTTTCCAAACTTTACATTAGCATTCTGACTACTGGCTTTGGCCAAAATGATGGCATGTTATATTTGGTCAGATCCTGCATTGTATCATCAAATAGAACAAGCACCATTTATATTCTTCTATCAAGCCTGATAAATATTCTCATTTGTTACCTATTTCAGATCCTAACATATAAGATTTGTGGTTTTCAGGAAGTTTGATCAGTGTGAAGAAGTTAAATAGATGTTGACAAGCTGCTATTACCTAGAAAGTTTCCTAAAATGTTGAAAAGAGAAGTCAGGGTACAAAAATCCATTCTTAATAAATTTCTTCAGAACATCAATACTCTCCATTCTCTTCAGGGTCAAAACATCAGTTTTTCACCTGTGATACCTTTCCAAGCCAAAACTTACAATGAAAATAGATTTTATGTTGAAAGTGTTTCTAACCTTACTATGGCAGAGCCTGTCTTTTGTCCATAATTCTCAGAGTTTCTTAAGCAGTGTATATGGAATAAGAATACAGAATCCCAGTTAAATTTTTCCAAGTAAATCCAATAAAGGAGTAAAATGCTATCCTGAGCTACCAGTTTTCATAGGTAACATTTCAGGTGTGATATAAATGCAACTCTATAATGGAAACTTGTACTTGTCAAAACAATATTCTTTATTGCAATTTCATTTCAGATGGAATTGATCAGTGCCAGCAGGGAGAACCTGGTGCACCAGGTAGTCCTGGACTTCCAGGAAGAGATGGATTTCCAGGAGAGATGGGAGAGAAAGGTAATAGTATTTTAAAGGGATTGTATTCTAATGCTTAGTAGCCTGGAGCATGGGTATGTAAAGAGGCTGAGCAAATTAGGCTGGATCCAGAGAAAGTGTACTTAGTTAAATAGTTCATGGACTTGGAAGATGTTTCTTGACTCTGGTGAGTAAAGGATATTGTGTACTGAATAGTGTGATATGAACTTCTCTTGGCCTCCTCATTGCTGGGAAGTGATAAAGGATGTCCCAGGGCTGCAAGAGGAGCAAAAAAGGTTGAGTATAGCCCTATACACTATAAATTGAGCTGTTCAAGGCAATTCAGAATGTGAATTCTGAGATGCAGATTTAGAGAGGGGCAGATGAGAATGAAAATGGTTTATGAATCATTGCCATGAGTATAATTGAAGATAAAATTTTAACACCTATAGACAACCTTAGATTGGACATTAGGAAGAGTTCTTCACAGAAGGGGTGATTGGGCATTGGAATGGGCTGCCCAAGGAGATGATGGAGTCACCATCCCTGGAGGTGTTTAAGAAAAGAGTGGATGTGGCACTGAGTGCCATGGTCTATTGACATGGTGGTGCTTGGTCATAGGTTGGACTCAATGATGGCAAAGGACTTTTTTGACCTAACTGTGTGATTCTGTAAATAGGACTGTCTACCATATGTTTTAGCAGCACTGACTAAATGAACATTTAAGAAAAAGAGCTGCACTCATTTACATGGTGTTTGCTCCTTTCTAATCTCATTCTGTTCACTTTTTTTTGCAAAATTACAGTGACTATAGAGGTTATCCTTTTTCTACTTCAATAATTTTATTTGCTCTATACCTACTGAACATTTCTTTTCTTCTTTTTGTTCCTCTTCAATCTGGTCCCATTTAACCATTCTTTTAAATATTAACCTTAGGATAAGTCTTACGTTGACTTTCATGCCATTCCTTTAAAAATTTTAAAGAATTTTGAACATTGACTTGGTGATATTTCTCCTTGAAGCATGGAACTAGAAGTAGCAATTTATTTAAATATTAAATTGACATTTGCCCTGAATCCACCTGCTTGCAGTTGTCTTGAATCTTTTTGTTGTTATTCATGTGCCTGATGTTTTCTTTTCTCAGGTGACAAAGGTGAAGCCTGTGCCTTGTGTGATAAAGTAGGACCTCCTGGGCTTCCAGGACCACAAGGGCCGCCAGGTCCAGCAGGTAAAAGCTCCTTAATTACCCAAGAATGAGCTATGTAGGCTAAATTCTAAAAAAATGCAGCATACATAATAAAATTAATTACATTTTGTCCCACTAATCAAATTGTTTGTGAAAATAATGACAGGACTAATGAAAGGAGGGTGGCATATTTCTATTTTTGGCCTGATTCCAAATTTCCGATACAATCAACCAGAATTACCAGGGAAGCAGAAACTGGCCACAATGAAGGGTCTTTTCAAATTGTGGCCCAAATATTTTCACAGTAAGAAATAATGTGGCAACCGTTTTCCTATGTGCTTAGGCTTGAAAGTGACCCATACATTTGTTTCCAATTGCAGCACTAAATTCTGTGGCCCAAAAACCAAATTATTTTTTTGCTACCATATGAGAGAAGTGCCGCATGCCAAAAATTACATTATACCTAATGTTTGTTCTAGTGCTGTTCAGAAAAATGAACGTGGTTTAGTTAGTTTCGGTTCTGCATTGGTTACATGAATTGGTAAATTCATTCCTAAGTCAAATGAATCATCAACTTCCAAGTTTATGAATGCAGGCATGCAACACAAGTGCATGAATCAAGACAGCTTCACTGGCTTTAGCAGCATTATGCTGGCATTACTGGGAATGGAATGAGACACGTTAAAAGGGATCACAAAGAATTCACATGCAATGAGCTATTTGTAATAGCGTGCAATAAATTAAGCTATATTTTTGTCTCTCTGAAAAGGTTTTCCAGGACAAGCGGGTTTCAAGGGTGACAGAGGCTTACCTGGACTTGATGGCCTTCCGGGGGTGCCTGTAAGTAATGCCTTGCCAAATACTCGTGTCCTGCTAGGCATGTGATCAAAAAACATGTGATGATCAGTGTGTCAGTGCGGTTGTGTAGCAGTTCTGTTTAAACACAAACAAAAAAAACCCCCCACCCCCAAAACAGTGTACTGATATGATAAAATTAGGGTTAATTATGCCTAATAAAATGAAGTAGGAAGAAGTGGGTTTGAACTGTAAGAGCTAAAAAAGAGCTGTCAGATATTCTTAGTTTATCCATCATAAAAACTCAGTGGGACACAAGACCCTGTGCCTGAGCAAGCTAAGCAGTGGAGCTAGGTAAAGAGTAGGATTTCTCAGGAAACAGATGCAGGTATTCCCTGACCTTCTCCTGAATTGTTCCAATAATGCTTTGCTGGTGAGTACAAATATGTTGAGAGAGAGACAGTGCCATCTAGTGTAGTGTAAGCAGTCTAATGTTAGCATGCAGCACACTGTGGCAGTTTTGCTGAATTTTGAATCACAGAATAAGAGAAAATATTGAGTTGGAAGGGGCTCATCAGGATCATTGGATCCAACTCCCGGTCCTGTGAAGAACATCCCAAACATCACACCATGTGCTTGAGAGAGTTGTCCAAATGCTTCTTGAACTCTGTCAGGCTGTTGTTGTGACCACTTCCCTGGGGAGCTTGTTCCAGTGCTCAACCACCCTCTGGATGTAAAACCTGTCTTTTAAAAATGTCTTTTATATATTGTGATACCAAACACAGTGTTCAAGGTGAGGCCGCCCCAGTGCAGAGCAGAGCAGGACAATCCCCTCCCTTGCCCAGCTGGCCATGCTGTGCCTGATGCACCCCAGGACAGGGTTGGCTCTCCTGGCTGCCAGGGCACTGCTGACTCATGTTCAGCTTGCCATGGACCAGGACCCCCAGGTCCCTTTCCACTGTTCTCCAGCCTCTCATTCTCTGGTCTGTCTGCACATTCAGGATTGCCCCATCTGAGGTGCAGAATCTGGCACTTGCCCTTGTGCTGGTGATTGCCCATCTCTCTGACTTGTTGAGGTCTCTCTGCAGGGCCTTTCTGCCCTCAAGGGAGCTGACAGCTCCTCCTAATTTATTGTCACTGGCAAACTTACTTAGTATTCCTCCAAGTCCTACATCCAGGTTGTTAGTGAAGATTTTGAAACGTGTCTGCAGTATCTGTAAAACACAATTAGTAAACAGGAAAGTTAAACACTTTTGAAGAAATAAAGGAAAGCTGTGAAAGTGGGTAGCATCCTAATAAGATTACTTGTAAATTATGTTGAGGCAGCACAACCTGACTCTCAGTAAGGCCAGAAGTGGAATAGCTGTAAGTGTAACACTTGTCTAAAATGTAGCACAAATGACTCCTAGATGAGCAGCATACTACCACAACTACATTTGACCTTGTCAGAGTCCATTTAAGTGTCCCTATGGACGCTGAGGTTTGCTGTGAGAACCCACCTCAGCATACATGTTCCTGTAGCATAACGTGGGTTTTGACACCATTCCTAGTGTGAGTAGACTGAGTGTCCCCAGCCCTCTCCTCCCCAAAGCTGCCTATTTCCTTACAGCTGGTCCTTGCTGGCAGTGAAACTTCTCAGTGACATTCCTGTGCACTGCCTTTATCACACACTGCGCTTACGCGAGCTCCGTCTATCACCAGTGGTGAGACCTTCAGAAGTACCTTCAGAAGTAAAAAAAAACCAAACCACTTGTATGAAGTCATTACTCAAGAATCCATTTCTCTTCCTGGAGTATAAAAAAGCCTTGTTGCCTGAATTCAGCCAATGAAAGTTGACTGAGATGAATAGGTGAATTCCTTATCTATTGCCACCACAATAAATTGCATTACCCAGTGACTGAATGTACTATAATATCCATGGGATCCATGAAAGAAACAGTGGGAACAAAATGAAAGACAGTCTAATGTATTTAAGCTTTTTTTGTTGTCTGTCATTTGTTCCTGGCACCTGTTCTGCCACACCTTTATATTTTACTTTTATTGCCTCATAAGTGCTATTCATGTCTTTCATCAGACAAGGATTGGCTGCTGTTCTGAAGGCTTTAAGCTTGTTTTGCTCTGCAAAGTTCAGCCAGGTGGTGATCCAGCATATAATTTAGCTTGGTAAAACTACATAGAGGCCAGCCTTGCAAGCTGACATTGCTTACAGCCATGCCAGAACATCAGAGTCTGATTCAGAACACTCCAGTGCTAATGAAAAGATTGCCATTGACCATGTTCTGGTTCAGGTTGAAGTGGAGGGCACACATGAGCTGTACTTTGTGGACGTTGCCCATGAAGTTTGTATTTTACTACCCTAATGAGTAGCTCTGAGTCACTAGAAATTATAGAAACTGTTCCCATAAGAAAAGTTCATTCAAGTCCTAGAAAATATGTAGGGAAAAATAGAAATTATGGAAATCCTGTAGGTATACCATTAGGTAGATGATTTCTTTCCAGAAGAGGTTACAAAACTATTTTCTGAGCATGTGCATAATATTCTGATATTACCAACTGACTGTGTCAGCTGTTCAAAATCCATGAATATTAATAATGAAGGAACACATGTATTCACATCTGCTGAATGTCATGAATAAACTATCCAAGGGAGAAGCTTTCTTCTTCCAAGACTGCTGTGTCTTGGAAAATACTCTCATTTGACCTCTTCAGTCAATGACTTGGTGGTTGCCTTGATTTGGATTTGCACTTCAGTTTCTGGAGGTTTGCTTTCATTTGTAGCTGAAGGGTTTGTAGGGCAACTGATGACATCTGAATTTATGAAATTTCAGGGCCCCCCCGGCACTCCAGGACTTATGGGCAGCCCTGGGGCAAAAGGAGAACCTGGAGATTATAGTTACGATATTATCCTGAAAGGCGAAAAGGGAGATCCTGGTTTCCCAGGACAACCAGGCATTCCTGGAAGAGAAGGAAGACCAGGAAAAGATGGATTTCCAGGTCCCCAGGGTCCAAAAGGAACAGCGGTATGTTTGTTTCTTTATGTTTACATATTGTCCTACTGTGTGTTTATTTATGTTTACTTGCTGTGCTGTACATTCTGTCTTTCAGATCAGAATTCACATGCTTTTGTGCCCTATGCTTGCTTTATGTTTATTGGCCTTATTCATTTTTCTACATCTGTTCTTTACCTTGAGTAGTACGGTCTTCCTCAGGAGACGATTCCATTTTCACTGGAAGTAGTGACGAAGACAGTTCTTCAACAGACTATTTCAGAGCTAGGTTTTCCAGACCATTTCTTTTTACATGTCATGCAAATAAGTGATCTGACTCAAATGCATTCAGCATGGCTTGTTACTTTCAGGAATATAGAGAAAAGGTTTGGACATGCAAAGTAGTTTTATTCCTTTGCACCTTTCTCACAGCTTGATAGTGAGAACTAGTGTGAATGATTTAGCTGATATTTGGAGATGATTGAACAAATGCAGTTATCCAAGTAGAAATTGTGAAGACAAGATTCAAGTCTGTTCTAGCATATTTCTGTTCTTGTGGAAATGAATGCTTCAAAGTCTTGCACTGATAGAGTTCAGCTGATGTGGATGTGGAGCTGAATGTGGAGCTCACCTGTGCTCCCAGATCCACTGCTGGAAACATGGCCTTCGTGTTACAGTTAGCTGCATTGCTAGATGTGATTTCCATGTGCTATTCCACATGGAACCTAGTTCTGTTTCCATTGAACTCAGTAGAAAAAATCCACTTTCTTCAACATTACAGATACCTGTGCTAAATCCCAGTTGCAAAGTATTCAGAGAGGATGATGTGTTCTGTCTTGCCAGCCAGGCAAGAAGTACACTTACACTTTCCAAAAATTAGGGTACAGCTGGCTTGAAAGGAGAACGTGGTCCCCCTGGCCAGCCTGGATTCCCTGGAGTGCGTGGTGAAAGAGGTTTTCCTGGCCCTCCTGGGATAGGTGCTGCAGGATTACCTGGTGAAAAAGGAGACAGAGGCTTTGCTGGAACCCCAGGTTTACCAGGACTTCCAGGTAATGCTACAATGTGTTTAAAAATATATAAAAAAAATAAAATTAAAATAGGCTATACCTTTAAATGGTATAGCCTAGAGGATCATCAGAATTTAAGCCTGAAATAAAACACCTTTCTGATTTGAATCACTGTTTGCTTTCAGCAGTATAATTGCAAATTTTTGAGGGCAGTTTTCTTGAAGAATTTCCTAGGCAAAATGGGACGGTTTAGGTTCGTCCTAGTTTTTTATGAATCTTCCACCAAAAAAACTTCATAACAGGTCTCATCTAATGGTATGGATGAACTGATAATGCTGTCAAGGTAGAACTCCCTTGTTTTATTTCATCAGTTCCTGTACTCTAATATAACTTTACATTTACAGGAGCAAAGGGTGAAGCAGGACGAACTATATCTCTCCCTGGACCCCCTGGGGCAGATGGCCTTCCTGGGCCACCTGGTTTCCCTGGACCCCAAGGTACAGCAGTCTGTTAATCTTTGTCTGATTATCAGGATGGTTCTGTTCCCCAAAAGTTAGCCTTTGTGTTAACGTTTGTCTTGTTTTTATTTGCAAAGGTGACAAAGGGAATCCTGGGCTTCCAGGTAGACCCGGCCTGCCAGGAGAAAAAGGTGCTGTTGGGCAGCCAGGTATAGGGTTCCCTGGACCTCCAGGTCCCAAAGGTAAGATAAAGCTATCCACCTAACAGAGCTGATGTAACCGGAGTGTGGATGGAGGCCTAGGCCTGCACTGTCATCCAGCCATAGCTGCATAGGATTTGGGAGGTACAGCTGAAGAAGCTCCCTTGCAAAAGTCAACCAGCCCCACAGTGAGCATTCTTTAGACAGAGTTCAGCTGCACACTTGCTGCACACTTGCTTTGTGTAGTGCAGTGGTGCTCCTACAGACAATGTCACAGCTACTGCCAGAATAGAAAGTTACGTAGTGCAGCATCTTACATTGCAGCAACTGAAGTTGCTGAGATGAAATGACCCTTCTGAGAGATGAAAAACACTATGTGTAGGTGGTCAAAATAATATGCTGATGTAACTATAACAGCTGTGGGCCAGAGCTTACAGCTCTGCTGGGTCCCAGACAGCTGAGAGTGGCTTGGTTAGAATCCCAGCTTACTCAACATAAATGTCGTCTTCCTCCATGGCCATTGTCAGCATATAAAAGTAGCTTAGAGGGAGTCTAAATGTTTTGGATTTTTTGAAGATGTATTTCACAATACTGCTGCTCATTTAGAACTAGATGACTGAACTTTCAGCAGCCACCTCAATCACCAAAATTCTTTTGTGTCTTCGTTATTATTTCTTATGATTCCACATACCAATGGACTGGGAGGGTCAGAAATTTAATAGGGGGAAAGGGCATATTTTTCTCTGTAATCATGTCTGGTTCCTCTGAGACTGCACTGGGACCTGACCAGAAAAGGCCATTGTGTCTGAAAAAGAATTGCTGTATGCACTTTGATGCCAGATGAAAGAAATGACACATTAAATATATTTCTTTAAACGACCCTTCCATGAACTCAGCTCTGCCCAATGACATTCTGGGGTCTTAGCCTAAAAGCTGGGTTTCTGCCTGCTTCATCTGAATTTGTTGTGTGTGTTCTGATGTTGACTGAGTGCTACCTTTAAGGGATTTGCAGGTATTCCTTCTTGCATTCCCAAGGTGCAGTTCATGGGCTAGCTCTGGCATAGAAACCTTCTGTATGAAACCCTCAGCAGGACATGTAGAATGTGTCACAAGACATATACTGCACAAAAGGTGTTGATTTACAGGTGGACTTTGTTGTGCATCCCTCAGTCTGATGCCCCACACAATTAAGTTGCCTTTTCTGAAGAAGACTTTTGGAACCCACTTTTGCATTTCTCACAAGGGAGATGGGAGATGAACCCACAAGGCTATTTATTTAAGAGGAGGCACTCAGAATTTATTTCTTCTGGGTGGTTGTTTCTCATCAGAAGCCAACTGCTGCACAAAAGTCAGTGTTTGAATCTTTGTTGAGACATTTTCATACTGGCATGCCTAGAAGTTTGACTACCCAGATCTTTTTTAACACATCTGTGTGGATATTTCAGTTTAGAGGCTTAAAGAAACAGCAGAGGTCTCTTACAGACAGAGACACTAAAGATATGACTGTTGTTTTGTTTTGATTTGTTTTATAGGTTTCCAAGGTCAGCCTGGCTCACCTGGTCTGCCAGGAACTCCAGGAACCCCTGGTCTGGATGGTTTGCCAGGAGTTCCAGGTTTACAAGGCCAAAAGGTAGATGTCAGCTGCTGATACTGTTACCTGTGACTCCCCATGTTGACAGGAATGTGTGCAAAGAAAAAAACTTTAGAAGTTGGCCAAACTGCCTTTCATTTTGTGTTTCCCACTGTGCACACAAGAGGACCGACAGAGTAGATGAATAAATGCTTGACATTAACACTTTTAAAGAGCTTCCAGCTCTCCCCTGAAGTTATGTATAGAAGTCTGTACATTAGCCCTATACTGCATGATTTAAATACATTTAATAAATGATTTCTTGGTTTTGATGTGTTGATTCCTAATCTATTGTGTTTCTTTGGTTAGGGTGAACCTGGTGTAGGTCTACCTGGCCCTAAGGGATTGCCAGGCCCCCCTGGCCCAGCTGGCATCCCTGGAGAAAAGGGAAATCCAGGACTGCCTGGTTTACGTGGCGAACAAGGCTTTCCAGGCATACCTGGACAGCAGGGATTCAGAGGTAACATCACTGGAAAAATACAGTTCTGTATTTGTATTTCTTTTTAAAGTCACTCTCCTGCAGATGCAGCAAAAGGTCTATTCATCCCTGAAATATCCTACTGATGTCTCGGGGAATTGCCCCTTTTCCTTCTCATTTTTTCCTACCTCCCACCAGTAGCAAACGCTAGCAGCAAAGAGCAGCCCTTCTTCCAAGCCCAGGCTTGGAGGTGTTGGCAGCTGAATGAGGTCTCCTTGGCCATGTGCTTCCAAAGCATCTTGTCTGGCATCTTCAGCAAGCAAGATGTCAAGCAGCATCAGAGAATGCTTGGTCTATATTCCTCCTGTCTCCCTGCAGGTGACCCTGGTCTCCCAGGTCTCCAAGGCTCGCAGGGCCCTCCAGGTGCACCGGGGCTGGGCCCTCCAGGATTGCCGGGACCCGCCGGGCAGCCGGGACCCCAGGGACCACCAGGTGAGCAGACAATACTCCCATGATGCTGCTTAAGAGCAGAATTTTGACTTAAGTGGATAACACAGGTTAAAGTGTTGCTTGAGAACTTTCTCCAGTGTGAAGTTGATGGGGGTAGGTAGGGGAACATGCCAGTGGGCCCCCTCCATGTGGTCCAAAATGCAGGGTGAGGCCTCCTGAGAGGATTGCTGGCATTTGGCTTGGTCTCCTCAGGTCATTGGTAGGTAATAGATACAGGTTCAAAGCCTCTCTTAGGAAATGAGGACTGGTTCTGCTGTCTGCCTTTGAGTCTTCATCCACCATGCCATGTAATTTGTGAATCACAGGTGGACATGGTCAGATATGCTTATTAATGGTTTTCCCTGTTTTTTGTTAAGGACTAATTCTATATCTTCTGTTTCTCCTAGGATTTCCTGGAGTAAAAGGAGAAAGGGGCTTCCCTGGTGTCCCAGGTCTAGATATGCCAGGACCAAAAGGGGATAAAGGTAGCCCGGGCCAGCCAGGAGTCCCAGGCTCTGTGGGGTTACCTGGCCTGCCAGGTCCTCAGGGGGCTGTTGGACTGAAAGGATCAGCAGGTAACACCTTGTCCCTCAGAAATCTGCATCTTTGACAGCTGTTTTATTAAGTTGTGGTAGCACACCCTTTCACTCGGTTAGGAACTGATTGATCAAAGAGCCCAAGCTTGGGAAAACACATGGACTGATATCAGTAAAGCAGCTCTGTGCACATGTAACTGAACTGCTGCTGAAGTCCTTTCATGGATCAAATCCAGCAGGTTGAAGGAGCTAGCCTTTCTCCTGTAATAGTGAAAGGGGATTATTCTGCACAGTTTTAGTGACAGAGTATGGTTTTAATAGTGCCTTTGTTAATGGCAGCATTGTTTGTTGTAATAGGAAGTTTTAAGAATCTGTCAAAACCCCGTTACAATCTGTTCTTCTCTGGTTTTCATAATACTGTTTTTACTGTTGTTTTCTCTATTGGGCTGTTTTAGTTCAATCGTCTTCTTTGTGCCATTTTTCCTTAAGTAGTGCGGCTCCTAATATGATAGGCAGTAAATAATTCTGTTTCTTGTACTTCTTTACACTGCTTGCTTTATTTTTTTTATTCACTCTTCTCCTTTGGCTTCAGGACCCAAAGGAGAAATGGGAGTTATGGGAACTCCTGGATTACCGGGAACTCCTGGGCCAGTTGGAGATCGAGGTTTACCTGGTGAAAAAGGTAAGAGAGAGATTTTCTCAAAATAAAAATTGTAAACCTCACTTTTTCCCCAACAGAAGTTGGGAAATAACCAAAGATAAGGAGTATACTTGCCCTAAGGAACGGTTTATGTCAAGTGACTTTCCTCTAATTTAGAAATAGTATAAAAGGCCATATCCTAGGAGCAGTCATGAATTTGGGCACCAAAAGATGATTTTTGATTCATTCTTCAAGAATGTAAGGGTTTGCTAGGTGTGGGGCTGCTACAGGTATTACTTCAAGAAAAACACACTATTTGGAAAGTACACTATTAAAAGCCAGCAGGAAGGTCTTAATTAAGAGCCTCAGATAATGCTCTGTATTACTGCCAAACTCCTGTCCTTATTGTTTCAAGAGTTTAAAATTAATGGCTGTGAAGTGGGAAAAATATGTCAACTTTCTGACCGAGCTATTGTGAAGTATAAAAAAAAATCATAGGAGCTGTTCCAGTACATGGTATTTGGTGCTCAAAATCTGAATAAGTAGCTAATTTAATTTGTTGTTGTCTACTAAATATTTTTGCAAAGTTTTATATGCCCCTATAACATTCAATGCTGTCTCTTTATAGGTAGCCAAGGTTTCAAAGGTGTAATTGGACCACAGGGTGATCCTGGTGTTAAGGGAGATAAGGGGGAAGCTGGTCTCCCAGGAAAACCTGGAACAATAGACAACATGGACATGGTTAGCCTCAAAGGCCAGAAGGGAGATCAAGGAGAAAAAGGTAACTTTATTCTCCATCTGTGAATAAGTGGAATTAACACTCATATACTACCAAGCAGCAGCACTTTGAATTCAGTTTTGTGTTAGTTTTAGGCAGCAGTTTTTAAAATAAATTTAAAGAGTTTCACACAGCAAATATAGATACTTTTTTTTGTGTTTTTCAACTCTGTAGAAAAAAAGGTTAATCACAGAGCAGAAGGGTTCTGTTTGAATAGAAGAGGTTCAATTTGCCTTTTTATAATTGATTTTACCTCTTTAATCAGAAGACTCTCTGAAAATAAAAGAAATTTTAAAAGTAAAAACTAGAGCTTTCCAGAAGGGAATAGCTGTCTTTCATGTAAAATGTGTAGTTGTGGCCATGAAGATCAACTGATAGTGTAAGAAAAAAAGTGAACAGCCGTTTTTGACACGTGTTTCTTGTGACCTGAAGAAATTCAGAAAAGAAATGCATTTGTGTCACTGATACCAACAGATCAACTTATGTCAGTTTAGAAACATCTGGAAGTATGTAGGAGAAGGGCAATCAGTTTTCTGTTTAGAAACTTCATGTTTATAGATTTGTTAGCTTTTTTAGATGATACGTTTTTCTTGGATTTTTAGCTTTACTGCTAATTGATAAATTAGTTGTTTAAAATAATTTTCTCTCCTTTATTTATTTTCAAAGAAAAAATTGTGTCTATTTTGCATATTTTTAATATTTGTTCTTCTTATTAAAAATTAACTTTTATTAAAAAAAATTAATAAAGGGTAATTCTTTTTGTTAAAATAGAAGTGTAGAGCTTGGAAGGGAGCTACTGAGATCTCGTGGTCTTTAATTTCCCTCAACCAAATCCTTCAGGCTTTAACAGTATATCATATTTTCTGAAACTATTATTTTTACACTTTCTGATTTCTCCCCAATTTGGCTGCATCCTTGTTAGAGTGCACATTGCTGAAACAAGCAAAATACTTCAACTCAAGCCTGGCTAGAATGAAATTTCCCTTTCTTGAAACAACAGCTGACTGCATTTGTGAATAGCTATACTTCTTAGTCCCTTGGTTCTGGACTACTGCCTGTGTAATAACTTTTCATTTTGTATGCGTGTTTTTGACTTCTTATCACACACATGGTCCATTACACTTTTTGATTTTCACTGTGATGATTTTCAAGCTTCACTCCAACTCTTCAAAATCCTTCTGTAGTCTAATCCTGTCCTCTTTTTGAGCCTTTCCTTTTGAGTGTCATCTATACATTTCATCAGTGTATTCCAGGGAAGACTCCTTTCCAGTCTGACAGTGAATCACTAATAACTATACTATGTTGTATTTGAACTGTGGAAACAGGAGAATATCCCAGTCTTAGCTACCTCTTATCTCCATGTGCTGGCTAATTGTCAGAAGGAGATCTGGGCTCACGTGTTCTGGTTGGGTCTCAGAGAAACCTGGGCATGTGGGTAAGTAGTGCCTCGCAGCTTGGGCAGCCAGGGACTGCAGGGGAGGGCGTGAACAAGTGTGGAGCACATCTGCCCTTCAGCTGAGATGCAGCTTCTGAGAGTACTGCTAATGAAGCTCCCAGCCTATAAAGATTTCATCTAGATTATTTTTTCTCATTTGTTTCTGATCTTGATATGTGCAGTGGTATGTAAAGTCTGAAAACCACCTAGGTTGTTTTCACTATTTCCTTATCTACTACTGGCATGTAGGATGATTAATTTTATTTTGTTTCTAGAAATGTAAATTGGGCACACTTGTTACATGCAAATAAAGAAACCTTTGCTGAGAAATCCAAATGGTTAATTTATTTGGTTTCTAATTTACTAATGTGTCCAGCACTAACAATGCATGCTTGCCAACTTCTATGCTCTACCTTTTCCTGACCACACGCAGTCTACAGATTGGCCTGGCTCACACAGCCTGGAAGAGTAGGTTCCAAACAGATCCCAGCCTGCAAGTTTCTGCTCTTATTTCATCCTCTTCAACCAAAAGATGCTTAGTACCAGCAGAGAAAAATAATTTAGTTATACTCCATAACTTTGTTGATCTCTTGGCTGCCTTCATTCCTCTAGACATGAATGTCATAGTGATGCTTTTAGAAGCTTCCAAAATACAAACTGTGCAGAGAAGACACAGAATTTTTATGGCATATTATCAGTGATGCTTAATGAAAATATTGGTTTTGGACATCTTGAAATGTTTCTAATAAAAGCTGCTTACTTAAAAACATTCAGTGACTTATCTTCAGTAACCTGTTGTACTGCAGCTCGATGCAACACTAACAGAATTGTTTATGACCAAAAGGCATGGACATAAAGTTGGAGAAGAGGCACACTACAGAGTAAGAGATCAAACCTTCCGAAGGTGCTTTAACATTAAATGGAACAGGGAAAACAGCAAATTTCTGTCTGTTTACTTGTTGTTCATGTGTGCCTTTTTAGAGAGCTGAACAGTCAAATCAATAATTTCTGTTAACAGCTGTCAGCCACTTTTCAAATAACTCATTAATCTAACTCTCATTTCAATAATACATAATTCACATAAACACACATTCATTTAAATTTCCTTTATAGATATAACTTGCTGTGTAATTTGCACTGACACCCATAAAATTGCAATAGTTTTCAGCCTTTTCTCAGTACTGGTTTAATGATTGGAAAGTTGTGTTTTAATCAGCCATTTCCTTGTTCAGCAGAGAGAAGCAGCAGTGATCAAAAATTAACTAGAAGGATTATTTTATGTAATTACAGTAAAGTGTAATAAAACTGATCTCACTGTGTTTTTCTTTTTGGTATCCAGGGGACCATGGAGCAACAGGAGAAAAAGGGCTACGTGGGGATTATGGAGAACCAGGAATTCCAGGGAGAGATGGTGAACCTGGCACTCCAGGACAACCAGGTATGTCTGAAGCCAACAGCAGACAGACTGTTTGTCAGGTATTTTAAACATTGTTAGTGAATGGGATTCTTAATTTCTCTGTTGTCCATAGGACCAAAAGGTGATCAAGGCCCCCCAGGGTACCCAGGGGATCCAGGAGTTCCAGGACAAAAAGGATCAGTTGGTGAAATGGGTTTGCCAGGTACTAATTGCTAGGAATTTCTTCTTATTTTTTTTCCTCAAGTTAATATAGAACATTCTGAGAAAGCTGTATGGAATATTGGTTGGTGTAGATCTACTAAACAATTGCACTGTTTGCTGTGACTGGATGTTAGGCTTTTGGGACATTGCTTTTCAATCCTATTCTGATATACAAATAATAGGATGGTTTCCTAAGTTTCTACGTGCAAATCCTTTAGCTGGATGTTTAGGTTTTCTGTGTCTGTTTCAGGCAGGCAGTTTCTTGAGTGATGCCTGTTTGTCTGTGTCTAACAGTCTGTGAACTGCATTAAGCTTCTTGTATACTTTCCCTCTTGTAAAAGGTTTGGTGAGTTGCTGGGTACTGAGTGTCAATTATGAACTGTAGGGGTCTGGGAATAATGTTGTTGTGGAAGGGATTGGTAAAGAATAAAATGGAGAAGAACCTATAACTCAAAATGGAAACTTTGCTCCAATGGGATGGCCTTGTGTCTAGCATATTTAGGAAATCAAACATGAAAGTCTGATATGGTTTATGAGGACAGAAAAAATATGCTGCAGAAGAGTCACTTTGTCACTGTAGTACTATTAGAAATTATTCAAATAAAGTTTTACTCAGTTCATATTTTTAGCAAGATCTTTGTTTACTCTGAATCCAAGATTATGACCATCTTCTATGAGTAGAGTTTATCATCCCATAAAAAGTCCCATTTAGAGAGTGAATCTCAAAAGAAAATTTACTTACTCTTATAGCTCTGAATAGCTAAAGCATCACTGTCAACACTGCTAGAGTGCCACTGGTTCTGATGCACCCATTTTTCCCTTCCCTTTACTAGGAACACCTGGAGAAAAGGGTCTTCCTGGAGTACCAGGTTCTCCAGGCACACCAGGGTTCCCTGGGCAAAAAGGTGAAAAAGGAGACAAAGGTGCACCAGGTTTTCCTGGAATTGGCTTTCCAGGGGCTCCTGGTGAGAAGGTATTTATACCCCTAAGGATTTGCTTATCTCTACCAAGCACTTGAAAAGATGCTATTGGCCTTTAAGCTGTTTGATTATATTTTCTATTATGCTAATTTAATTGCCTTATTAAAAACTTGAAAGGCGTGCATATGTACAGGTTTAGATGCATTCTGTTTGATGGAACCAATATCTCCAGTGTTCTTTTTAATCTCTGCTCAAAATAGGCTAATTCATAGTGCTAGAAATGTAGGGAAGGGGAAGATCTTTTAAAAATACTAAGTCAATAATGCGAAAAGGGCATTTTACAAACAGGGCAAATAATCACACTAAAATAATGTTACTGTACTTTTACAAAGATGCTATACAGTGCTCAGATACTACTGAGAAGTGAACTGTAATAATACTGTCTGTAAAGTTTAATTTAAACTCTAATAGTACCTCATAGGATTCTCATTTGTTTCATATTCCTTTTCCTAGCTGTACAATGACAGTTATCATGAATTTATAAGTAAAAATGGTAAAAATAATACCTGCTAATCTGGTAGCAAACTTACTGAGGACTCAAAAAAAGACTTCTTTTAAGATGATGAAGAGTAATAACTAAGTTAAGAGGCTGATTTTGAAAAGACTTTGTACAACCATCCTAAAAATGCATAGAAAACTGCTCATTTTCATATGTAGTTATTAAGCAGTTGCTAGATTAGTTAAAAATTCTGATAGTGGAATTTAATGCCAAATTTAATTCTAAATCACATTGTGTAGGAGTGGAAAAACAATGGAATTCTTTAGAAGTCAGATGGATAAGAGGGGTGACATTTACCACTGCATACAGAAAAAACTGTTTCTGAATTAATGTCTGAATTTTATGTGTGCTACTTCTTCTAGGGAGAACCAGGAAGAACGGGTAGTCCAGGTTTATCTGGAGATAAGGGTGAAAAGGGTAGTGCAGGAATTCCTGGAATGCCGGGTGCCCCAGGTCCCAAAGGATCCCCTGGCATGGCAGGATTTCCAGGCAAGTGTTCATGCTTTTATAAAATAGAAACTGCAGTGAAAAATTAAGTAAAAATTATATCAAACATTCCACATGGAAACACATCCTTCTTCCTTTCTTTAGGAAGCCCTGGCCGCCATGGAGAAAAGGGTGAAAAAGGACTTCCTGGCTTAAGTGGGATTCCAGGTTTAAAAGGAGAACCAGGTAAAAAAGAAATATAAACCACCAAGGGACTTATTGTTTGTCTCCAGGCAGTGGCTAAGACAAAATCTTTTGCATTCTACATTAATTTTGGCTCAGGTATTTCACAGTGCATTTGTTCATTTTATAAGCAAAAAAGAAATTGCTGTTTCCTAGGTGCGTCTGAGTCAGTGTAGTGGGGGGGCTCATGTTTCTTTTGCACTGCTAGAGGAATAGATTTTACCACCTTCCACAAGACTGGTTGTTGTAACAGCATTACTTCTGTTGTTTCTGAGTTAATTTAAAAACAATTCAGTTGATCTTTATGCCCAGACCTGAATCACCACATTAGCATCATTTCACAGCTGTTAGAAAGGAAATAGAGTATGGAGAGAGTAAGTCCGTTGCTGTTATGAACATTTTTGATCTTGGAGTCTTCTGTTCTCAGTATTTTAGCTGCAGGACACATCCTCTTACAGGACAATGGACTGTGCTGTTCACAAGTCTTTGCTGGAGTTCCTGCATTCTAAACTCACTGAGATTCATGATAATTAGCTGTGTCAAAATCTTTAATACTTGAGCCCTGTCTCAAGTACTGATTTAATTCAGAGGTAAACTCAGTGAAAAGTCACACTGAAGTCATCATGCAATATCTGCTTGGTCTCTGTGGGAGCAAAAGAAAAAGTAAAGTTTTTCTTGAGAGAAAAAAAAAAAGTCGTAGTTAAAATAAAAATGTCAATGATTTTTCAGGTGAACCTGGTGTTCCGGGTCCTGCTGGTGCCATTGGTCAGAAGGGTGAACCAGGTTATGATGGGATTCCAGGCACAGCTGGTGCAAAGGGTGAACAAGGTACTGTGACTGTCATCTTCAGTTCCCATGGTTTGAAAATGCACAGACAGGCTGCACAAGAGTGGCTGGGAGAGGTGTGCACTGGCTTTGAGGCCTTTCAATGAAACCTTAGAAAATAAAGTCAGTATTGGTATCTTACAATCATCCAGCATTGCAGCGTGATCATTTAGATGAGCAACTGTGTTTAATCAATGTAATATTGAAAGAATTTCTTCCACAAAAGCTGGTAATACTTTAAAGAAATGTGTTTTGGACGTAATTTCAGCCTGCAACTTAGCTGTGAAATAGTGGAGCAGCCTTGCCTTTTCTTTGGGTAGGGTTTTCAGTCATACAGGACCCATTGTGCTAAATACAATACCAGTACATAACAAAAACAGCCTCTGCCCTGAAGAACTTTTGCATAAGCCATTTATTTGGAGTTTGTATTTGCATAATAGGGTTTTATTCATTACAGGTTAAATGTAAGTACTTTCCCAACTTCTCATTTTTTGCTGTCTCTGTACTGCAGGTCTTCCAGGTAGAGGACTTCCAGGATTTCCTGGTGCAAAGGGAGATAAAGGTAAAACACTTATTTAAACAATTCTAAACCTCCTTCCCAACATACTATAACTGTAATTCTGTAATGCAGACATACTTTCTACTTCATTCTTTTACATCCTATGCCTTCTCAGAGCAGGCAGAAGCTCTGAGAGATTCAAATACTGATTTCTGTTACAGTGGCAACATCTTGGAGTTAGATATACCCTAAAATAGGTAATTATTCATAGTGTGGAATTTACTGCAAGCTGTGGTGTGATGAGGTAATATACATAACTCTGATACTTGTGTGCTGTGCTTTTGACTCCGACTATTTCTGTTTTCCTACTAATTTTGCAAGAATCAAAATTTAGTGAGGCTCTGTGCACCAGACAACTCTAGGTAGTGATTTTGTGGCCAGGTTACTGTAGTAATTTTTTTGCCTGAATCTGTTTTGCAGCCCAGATGTATTAATTGCTAAAATAGTTATTTACTATATCTCAGTAGAGCATGTCTAAGTTATGCACAGGAGCATGGTGCAGAGATGCAAGAGATAGCAGAGTCCTGATGAGATCTCACTGAAAATTTTTTATTACCTGGGCTCAAGACTTAATAGCTTGGGTACAGCCACATGACTATGATAATTCAAGTCCCCTTATGTTCTTTGAAAAGTGTGTCACTACACTGTGCTGTGAGAATGGTTTGATTGGCTTGAGTCAGTGCTTGTTCAAGGTGTCTGTAATGCACCATGCTCCATTTTATGAAATAAGTATATCCTAGACACTAGGCTGCAATAGATACAGTAGTGAAGAAATGTCAAACTGCTGTTGATAAAGGAAATTGTGTATAATGGGGGAATTTTCAATTTTAACCATCTGGAAAACACAAACAATTCAACTACTCCATCCATGAAGTTAACATGACATGGCAGATTTTGAAGAACTTACATAGCTTTAAATATCAATGCCCTACCTCACTCATTCATTCTGTTAATACAGGAAACTTGTCTGGTCAATACAAAGTGATGAACTAGAATTTCAGAATATCTTTTATTTACCATCTTAGACTAATTAACAGTCTAACTACTGTGAAAGCCCTAATGTTAGAGAACTTAATAAATTAAGCAAATTTTCTAATCATAGCTTGATAGGCATGTAGAGCACCAGATTATGGGAACACTTCTCTCACCTTCCCCATTGCTCATTTTGTCAGCTCAGCTCATTTAAAAATATCTGGGTTTAGAGCAAATACATATTCTACTTACATAATTTGTGTTCTAAATGTATTGTAGTTCCAAAGAAACAAGTCCAGGATTTAAAAACCTTGTTCTGCTCAGAGAGAGAGAGCCAGGGATAATGTTCTCTATAAATTTTGTTTCTCTTATTATTGTACTTATACCAGTTACTTTCTATTCTTTTGCTCAATCTAAAATTAGATTGAATTGCAATTGTTAACTATTTGTACAAGCCTGAAAGTAAGTACAATGTGTCTAAATCTAGATCTTAGTAAAAAAGTATTCTATTTTTCTCCAGGAGCAAGTCCTTTTGTGCTTAGTCAAGCACAACATCCATTATTTGACTATGACAATAATAATTGCTGTGGAGTAAGGGTTTGGGGTCTTTATAATCTTTGTGTAAGGAGTGGTAGAGGGATGCTGAATGTTAATCTATTTTAAGAATGACTAAAAATAGCCCAGTGATGAGTTTAGATAAGAAAAGGTATGTCAGTCAAGCTATTTTCCTCATATTTTATATCATAATGGGAAGAATAATACAGGTTTCCTGAAGTTATGCATTCTTATAGAAATGTATACAGTTAAGGTCAGTGTTTTCAAAAAGAATAAAACTTACTATGAATACATAATAAAGCAGAAGGTTTCAGTGATTGTGATCTTCTCTCTAATCATGTTCTGTGGTTATTTCAAATCTTAGGTGCAAAAGGTGAAGTGGGTTTTCCAGGATCCCCAGGAAGTCCAGGGATCCCAGGCCTGAAAGGGGAACCAGGATATGCAGGTCCTCCAGGCCCTAAGGGGAGCCAAGGTCTCCCTGGGCTACCAGGAAGTCCAATTGAAGGCCCTAAAGGAGACAGAGGACCCCAAGGCCAACCTGGTCTTCCAGGTAATTCTTTATCTTTAGTATTAAAGAACTGCTGTTCATTGAGGCTCACCTAACTAATTAATTAATAGTACAATCAATATTGCATATCTTTGTTTACCCTCTTCTCCCAGGTCAGAGAACCGCCTGTTCGCAGTATGTCCTAGAACAGGCTGATTTTATGTCCTCAGGCAGTTGGCTTTGTCCAGAAATCTTTCTAATGTTGGGCAGGTTGCCCAACATTTCTGTGTTTCCCTATGGACTTTATTCACTGTTTTGAGGCATTTGGGGCTGTATGTTCCTATGTCCTGGAGGTTTATGTGTTTAACGATGACCCAGCTTGGCCATTCCATGGCAGTGGCCTGTGCTAGACGCTAAGGAGGGGAGTGGAGCAGAGCTACAAAATATCTTTAGCGTGTTTGTGCCTGAGGATAGACTATTTGCTTGTTCTGCAGTTGTGGAAAACTCCCTCTATTTTCAATCAGCTACAGGCTGAGAGATGATTGGATGAGGAGTCTCCCTGCAACAGATTGCAGGATTTCTTCCTGCAACTCATTTTCTTGAAATGTTACAACAATCATTTTGGTTCTCTCCATCTGTAGACCGTTTGTCCTCCATCAGATACTGCTGTAAGCCAATTTTGCTACTAAATACTCTTTTCTTCTGGTTTTTAGGTTTACCAGGTCCAACAGGGCCACCAGGACCTCCAGGTCTGAAAGGGGCGAAAGGAGAGCAAGGGAGCAATGGCTGGCCAGGGTCTCCTGGGGGTCCGGGAATGAAAGGTGATCCGGGTTTCCAAGGACAGCCAGTAAGTTACTTTCAGAGCACTCCAGATTTGCTGAAAGCTGGTTCTTGTAATTAATGGATATATTAATCATACACTTTCTTGTTCAAAACAATGATATTTTATGATCAAAGTGCCTTTGGACTCACTGCTGGTGATGTAAAGTCAGTTTGAAAGCATTTCAGTGCTCTCCTTGGAAAGGCTGCCCCAGTGAGCTAATGAACTTATCAGAAATTTATAGATAGTGAGTGGTAACATACAACACCCAAAATATAATTTAGAGTGTTTTAACAGTACAGGATGGCTGAAGCACATCCATAAATCCAGTAAATGCATTAGTAGTTAATTTTAAAGGTTGCATATTTCACGATAAATTGCCTTCTGAAAATACCTGAACTGTTTGCTTTTGTTATGAAAGCTCTCAAATAAAGTGCAGTTTCAGTAGTGTCAGTGATGAAATACTGCTGCTGATTTAGAAATACAAAAAGGCAATACTATTAATACATTTTTGTCATATATTATTCATTTTCCCTGGCCTAAAATAGTCCCTTTTCAGTATACTAGCGAGAATGAAGTAGAATAGCTGGTCTATATTCTTTCTCTCAGAGTGTATGATCTCTTTCTCCACACTGAAAAATATGCCCTATTTTTAAACTTTTCATTCCTTCTTCCCTACTACACTGGGGATGGAGATTGTTTAGCCCAGAGTAGAAGGAGGCTCAGAGGGGACCTTATCACTCTCTACAGCTCCCTGAAAGGAAGTTGTAGCTAGATGAGGGTCAGTCTCTTCTCCCAGGTAACAAGTGACAGGACAAGACGAAATGGCCTCAAGTTATGCCAAGGGAGCTTTAGATTAGATATTAGGAAAAATTTCTTCACTGAAAGGGTGGTCAGGCATTGGAACAAGCTGCCCAGGGAAATGGTGGAGTCACCATCCCTGGAAGTGTTCAAAAAATATGTGGGTATAACACTTGAGGTGTTTGGTTTAGTGGTGAACATGGTGGTGCTTGGTTAATGGTTGGATTTGATGATCTTAGAGGTATTTTCCAATCTTAATGATCTCTATTAAAAAGACAATAATAACAATAAAAATAATATTTATGGAAAAAAGGATGAGAAAATTCCTAGTGTACAAAAGGAAGAAAGACTCAGGAATAAGGTCCTGATATGAAACACAGGACTTTAAAGGTCCACTTTATTCTTGGTAATGCAAAGATCTAGTGCATCTTTTTCTGCATCTGGGAGTCCTTTCATGGAGACATTAAGGATTTCCTTCCATGTTCAGACCTTTCTATATTTGATACCATACTGTACCATACCATACCAGCTTTGAAGGTAGTAAATTCCAACATAACACTCCAGTATACTTACCCTAGTTTAATAATTTGCACTACTTCTGCAGAGAGCTAAATTTCTATACCCCAGGGAATTGTAATAAGCTTTTCACTGGTTGATATACCAGCCTAAGACTGTTTGCTGAGAAAGACTGGGAAATGCCTAAGGGTTTTGATTCCATGCCTTCAATCAGAAAACATGTGTCACTATCCTTGAGCCATAATTCATAGTAGCGGGTTGTTAAATCGGTGTGAAATGCTGCAGTGAGTGATATTAAATACTAAGCTTCCTCTGGTGATGCATACTAAGATGAGTTTCTAATGTCTTCATCCTCCCCAGTGTGACAGGCTCGTGCCCTGATTATGGCTCAATTGCTCATACAGGTCTCCAGGTGTATGGTTACCTATATCAGAAGGGAGATTTTGTTGCAACATAAGTGACACAACCTGTCCAAAAATTGTATCCAAAAAAAGTAAATGCAGAGATCAGACTGTGAAATAAAAATCTCACGGGTTTTTTTCCTGTTTATTCTAGTGTTGAAATGAGGGAAGAAACATTTTCCTGAAATAGTTTTGTTCTGTTTGGAACAGATCCAAAAAAGTTGTTTACCAAGCTATATCTGATGAGAAAAAACTGTTGTGGAAAATGTATTTTGATGGAAAGCTTCCAATGAACTCCTCTTATAAATCTTTTTATAATTATAACCTAAATATATATATATTTAAAACCCCCCTCTTTTAATGTGATTGACTCATAAGTGCCTTCTGAATGAAACTTAGTCCTCCTGTTTTGGGTTTCAGAAATTCACATATTATGATACAAAGAGACGGCCATTTCTTTAAACAATCATCCATACTGTGACTATGTGACTGAAGGAAACCAGGGAATCTTACTTCATTCACGCCTCCCCTAGCACTCTTGAGAGTAGCATTTCTTTTGTTTCACTTTGGAGTTTAACTGTGGGCATCCATTTTTGAACTAGTCATCTCTTCTCCCTTTATAATCAGTCAAAAGAATTAGACATTTGTTGTTCTTCTCACCTTAATATAAACATCTAACTTGTACTGAATGAAAAATCACTCCTGTGTGCCTGTTCTATTGCTCTGCAAATATGATGACTCCTACTGTTGGCATTATTTTTCACTGGGTATTCAATTCACATCTCCAGCTTCTGGTTGGTAGGTTACTTAGCAAAGGGATTTTATTTCTTTCCTCCACCTGTGTTCCACGTTTTATTATATAATGAACTACCACTGTCATACCAAATCAGCCAGAGAGAAACTCTAAACTATACTTACAAGCTTTTTGCAGATGATCTGCAACAGACAAAAGAAGAAAAGGAAATTGGCAGCCATTTGAATGACTGTTTACAGTGTCTTTTGAAATAGGGTCTTGGTTTTCTTTGAAGTGAGGCTACAGTGAACTTGTTACCATTAAATTCAGGGCTACAGTTTAAAATGGTGAAGGCAGAAGGAAGAGTTCCCATGGTGTTTGAAGTGTTTTAAGTCCTTGAGTGTTTTAGCTCTGTTGAAAAGTAAAAATCTTCAGAGGATTATAAATTGTTGAGCATATTTAATTTCATCCCATGTGTGAATGTAGTTTTCAAGTCTGCTGTGGTCTAGAATTAACCCATTTAATTATCTAAGTAGCAACCTCCTGCTGGGACTGCACTGAAATTAGTAGCAGATTTATGCTTTACTGATGTTTTTCATAATTATGTGATCTATGGTTGAGAACCATTTTACTGGCTGCAGTGCTAGTAGGACCTCATTCTGATCTGGTATCTTTGTGAGGCAAAAAATAGCTTAGAAAGAGCAAAGTGTCACTCATGTTCCTGTAGGTAAAGCTTCTCATCTAATCAAGGGAGAGAATGACCATTTCTTAAAATTAATGGCTTTCTCATATTATATTTTTTTATAGGTTTCCAGTAATATAAAGCCTATTTGAGAGTCGTATTATAATAGTGTAGGATAACTATATTTCACATTTTCTTTCATGCAGGGTAGTCCTGGTTTGCCAGGAGATATCGGTCCAAAGGGTGATCTTGGACCTCCAGGAGTTCCAGGTGTTCCAGGTGAGGAGAAGACTTAACATACTCATGAAAAGTAGGCAAAAATGTCTCTTTCATATCCCTTCCTCTCTCAAAAGAGATGCCCAAAGAATGTTGACTCTATGTTAATAATTACTGAACAGGACACTGAAAGCTGCATCAAAAAACATACAAAAGCATTGAGATTTTTCTTAAGATTTTTTGTCTCTTGCTTATTCTTGCATTGCAAATATTAAATGTGCACTTCCTTTAAAAGATGGATGTAAAATCGATTGTTAGATACTACCAGTCAAGAATCTTCAAGATTTTCTTGCGAATTGAAGAGGCAAATTTTATAACAATATGTGAGGAAATGGGCTCTGTATATCTCCTTTGTTGATTATAGTCCTGCTACTGTCACCATCATGTACATGAAAACACCAGGTGTATAAAAAATGCAGTTATTAATAGAAAAAACATAATGCTTTAATCTAGAGAATGATATTATTAAAGTAAGAGAGTTTTGAAGAGAAGTAAGAGAAAAAATAAGAGAAATTTAATTTCAGTCATCATTTCTTTTGTGACTTAGTGGTGGTGTTTGTATCATGTTCCTGCAAACAGTTAAAAAATACTTGTGCAAATAAAGTCACGTCCTTTTCAGGATCAGGGGGTCATACATGATTATTCCACACATATACTTCCAAATCAAGAAATTACTGAATTTTCATGCAAATATTTCCTTTGACTTCAGGTCCAAAAGGAACTCCTGGCTTCCCAGGCCTTAAGGGTGAGCGAGGTGACCAAGGTCTTCCTGGATCTAAAGGTATAATAAAGACTTGTGCTTTTTTTCCCCAGATTTTTTGGTAAAATGGTTATTTGTGAATAAGTTGTGGTTATTTGTGTCTGTAACTTCATCAACCCTTTTGTTCTGTGTAAAAACTCAGAATATGAAACTGGGTATCACGTATCAGCATCTGAATGGTCAGATTAGAATCATAGAATGGTTTGAGTTTGAAGGCATCTTAAAAATCATCTAGTTTCAACCTGCCTGCCATGGGCAGGGACATCTTTCACTAGACCCATCCATCCTGGTTTTGAATGCTTCCAGGGATAGAGCATCTGTAGCTTCTCTCCTCTGTTCCAGTGCCTCACCACCCTCGCAGTAAAAATGGTTCTCTTTAAGTCCAATCTAAATTTACACTCTCCCTGTAAACACTTCTTTCTTTCACACTGTTGCCCCTTGTCCTGTCACTCCAGACCCTGGCAAAAAATCTCTCTGTCTTTCTTATAAGCCCCTTTTATATATTGAAAGGCCACAGTGAGGTCTTCCCTGGTCCTTCTCCAGGCTGAACAAGCCCAACTCTCTCAGCCTGTCTTCATACAAGATCTCTTCCACCCCTGTGATCATTTTCGTGGCCCTGCTCTGGACCTGCTCTAACAGGTACATGCCCTCCTTGTACAGGGACCCCAGAGCTGCATATCATATTCCAGGTGGGCTCTTAGGAGAACAGAGGGGAAGCATTACTGGCCACAATTCTTTCCATGTAGCCCCGTATTGGCTTTCTGGGCTGCGAGCAGACATTGCCAACTCACCCCGTTTTTCATCTACTTGTGTTTCCCAAATCCTACTCTGCAAGGCTGCTTTCAATCCATTCATTACCCAGTCTGTACTGATATTGTGGATTGCTCTGGCCCATGTGTAAGACCTTGCACTTGGCCTTGCACTTGTTGAACTTCATGAAGTCCCCACTGGCCCACTTGTCAGGCATGTCAGGGTGCCTCTGGATCGCATCCCCTCCTTCCAGCATATTGACTACACCACTCAGCTTGGGGCTCTTTGCAAACTTGCTGAGACAGCTCCATGCAGCCTAAGTCTGGACAGCTGTTTCAGTCCATGAGAAGTCTGTTTGGCTGGAGATATCAGTGTAGATAGGCTCCTGTTTAGGGAGCTTTGCAGTTTCATTCACATGTAAAGTCTAGGAAGTGCTGATATCTCTTGACTATCTGTGAGAGGCTCTAGTCTCTGACTGCATAAATGGCAATACAAGGTAACATTTTTTCGCTTTTTGTAAAATTGTGCAATACTAATTACGTGCTGATTTTCTTGGTGGATTTCCACAGGTTTACAAGGCCCACCAGGCCCACCAGGTCCTTTTCAGCTTATTAAAGGGGATCCTGGCTTACCTGGACCTGTAGGACCAGTTGGTCTCAAGGGATTCCCAGGACTTCCAGGTCCCAAAGGACAACAAGGTGAGAGTTTTTAATTTGCCAGTAGAAATACATTTTAAGTAATGTAAAAATAGACCAAAGGTAAGCTAGATGCTACAAGATTTTTGGTATAATATTATCCAATTTTTGTAAGCCACTTAAATTGTGTCAATGATGAGGAAGAGAGTCCTTTTTGAAGCTCATCCAAAATAGATGCCTTTCTGGTGATTTTTTATAGGCTCTCACTCTGCAGTCATCACATCAGAATCTGAGATCAGCAGTAAGCAGAATGACTTGCAACACTCTGCTCATCCTTTCCCCAAAATGTATTTGTTAGGGTGTCTTCTGTCATTAGTCTTGAATCCAAACTTAATTACTGTGCCTCTCTGGGAGAAGACAAGCTTGAGGAAAAACACTTGATCCTGGAATGATAAGTGCTTCCTGAGGAAGCTTGTTCCATAGATTTCTTTCTTTAGTCAAGACATTGCAATTTTTATAAAGAGTAGGTGAACTGCAAAAATGAAACACACTAGAAAGTAAGAGAATGGAGCAAAGGGTAGGACAAATGAAATGCTGGCACAAAGACAAGTCCTTCAGAATGATGAGACATGGAGAGGGCGAGCTCAGAAGAGTTAAGATTCTAAGGGAAAGCTTTTTTCCTGAATGATTTATGTTAAGTTGATGGGGAATTACAGTGGAGGATAATGAGTATCTTCTTCCTAGCTAATATAGTAGATATGAAAGTTTTCTCTTGAAGGTGGGCGTACAACCCTGCAACTGCTGTCCTTTAGGAAATAGCTGTAAAAGAGTCTCATTGATTGAACACAGCATAGGTTTGCTTGTATGGGATCCATTGCTCTATCACTAGTAGTCTGTTCAGTACACGAACACAATGTTGCTTTTTGGGTGCTCAGGAGAAGGAAAGCTGTGAGCGTCTAAAGCTTCTGATGAGTCACAGAAATGTTGCTACAGTGCTTCCTTTTCCTGAAGTCAGGTTTGTTGAGTTTATGTAGGAGTCATAGCATCCCTAAAAATCAATAAAGGGAAGACAAATTATGTCTGAAAACTTGTTTGGGAAGAAGCTAAGAGGATACCCATTTTCCCACTGTTCATGACTCTACTTTTTTATGGTCTGTTTTTGATTGAGTCATATGATAAGCAGAGAGAGAAGAGATTCCTTTTCATATTCCAGGCAAATGCTAGTTATTTTAGAAGCATGCTTCCTTACTTCTCCGTTCTTCTTTACTATAGAATCACTTTCCCTGCAGTAACCCTCATATGTGCTCTAGATATGGAACTGTATGCACTGAATCTGCATGAGTTTAGTTTATGCTGAGGCTGTATTAAAAGCTAAGAAGTCAGAACTAACGTGAAATAATATCCAGTAATAATTATTCCTTGTTTTCCAAAAGGGGTGACAGGACCTTCAGGTGTACCTGGACCACCTGGTAGCCCAGGGTTTGATGGTCAACCTGGGCAGAAAGGAGAAGCTGGTCCATATGGTCCCCCAGGTAAGTCCCTGCATTCTTCAAAGACTTGATTACTTCATGGAAAAATAACATACGGTACTAGGTGTGAATGTATCTAATTTCACTTCTTTAGTTATGTAGGGAGAGTACTGCTGTCTGCAGAAATAAAAGGAGCCTCTCTGTATTGTAGGGCCCAGAGGATTCCCCGGCCCACCTGGCCCTGATGGCTTGCCCGGGGCTATGGGCCCACCAGGAGCACCATCTGTTGCTCACGGCTTCCTTGTTACCAGACACAGTCAAACCATTGAAGAACCATCGTGTCCATTTGGAACAAGGCTGATTTACCACGGCTACTCCTTGCTTTATGTACAAGGCAATGAAAGAGCACATGGCCAAGATCTGGGTAAGTAGAGACCAAATTAGAATTCAGTTAGAATTCATTACAAACCAAATGTTGCTCTCATTTGGAGAACTGTATTGAGCAAATCTGTGTAATTGCTCTGGCTCAGACCTAGGCATCTGAGAACAAGGAAGATGTTGCTATACCACCGTGAATACAACGCCTAGTTACTGAGATGGCTTGTGGGGTCTCGACAGTCTCATAGAACTGGGTTTGCTCAGCCTTAACAGATATTTATGGGGAGGCCTTTACTGCAGTCTACAAATGTCTACGGGAAGGGTAGAGAATATGGATTCCCTTCTCAGAGGGTCTCAGTGACAGAAGAAGCAATGGACCACAAATATGAGATACATTTCAGTGAAACATAAATAAAAGCTTTTTTATCATGCTGATTGTCAATCATTGAAAAATAACCCCAGAGAGATGGTTCAATTTCTTGTCTTTGGAGATCCTCAAAACTCAACTAAATCTGGATCCAAGAAACCAGATCTAAGTAGCAGGGCAGTAGGATAGATGACCTCTAGAGGTCTATTCCAACCTAATGTATTCCGTAATTCTGCAGGCAAGACTGAACTACTCCTTTCCTTGTCCCGTTCCTTCCTCATGAAGCTAATGAATTCACTTCCTCTGAGAAAACTGGGCCCTCCAGAGCAAGTGTTTTCTGCCTTTTTAACTGCTCCTGGAAATAATTGTTAGGCAGTTGGCAGTGGTTTAACAAAACTGTGTTAAGAAATAACCTTTCACTTAACATTTCAGGCACAGCAGGAAGCTGCCTTCGTAAATTTAGTACCATGCCTTTCTTATTCTGCAATATCAACAACGTCTGTAATTTTGCATCAAGGAATGACTACTCCTACTGGCTGTCTACCCCTGAACCCATGCCAATGAATATGGCTCCTATCACTGGTGATAATATCAGACCATTCATCAGCCGGTATGGTTTCAGTTCTGCTTCATTTATAAAGTGAAAAAGCCTGTGGAAAGAGCGTAGCGTACTTTATTTTTCTGGACAAGGCTTTTAATCTGTATCTGTTTATTTCCTGCCTTTAAATTTGAAGTTTGAATTCTTTTGATGAAATGTTTCAAAGTGTGCATGTTTTCAGTTTAGACTTTGATCAAAAAGAAATCCATTTTGGGAGAAACCCAAACAAATAGAATGGCCTATTTTGAGTTTAATTGAAATGAAAAGATTTGCTTTGAAATGTTGTCTTGCAAAAGCTGTGATGTACTTTGAAGGAGAAAAAGTTTTGCATTTTTTCACAATTCTTGTCCGAAACACTTCTGTTTCTTGACTAGCCATAGCTAGAAGCTTTTTAGGGCTCAGTTTCCTTTTGTTTGAAAATGGTAGCATTTTGATCATACAGTAGACTGACAGGCTTCTTCCATTGTTTTAGACATTCTGCTTGAATACAACCATTATTGTCTGAATTAAAGGGAACAATTGCAAAATTGTTTGCATCATCTATTTTTTAATAATTCCAGATTCACAGCTAGCATAAAAAATGGTGCTTATATCAGAGAAATAACCATTCTGCATCAGTGCAACATGTTGAACTTTTGGTCCATTTGAAATTTTAAGACTACTAGAAAACCTCTTCTGGCATAATATGTCCAGTGCTGAAGGCAGAGTTGTGAGCAAAAGTGTGGCAAACTTCCCCACTGTTAGATATGAATCTGACAAGGGAATCTTCAGGTTAGAGCTTAAGTGATAATCATTAGATATAGGCATTACTATACTTTCTGTCATTGCTTCTAATCTGTATCAGCTCTTGCTGATCCCTCTTCCAGCCATATTTAATGAATGGGAGTGGAGATTGCTGGTAATGATTTCTCAGGTAACATCCAAGAGAAAGGACAATCCAAATAATCAGTAGGTTGTATTCTGGACATCTGGGATGTTCAAAAAGCTATGTGGCTTTACTGCAAAACATTTGATGTTTATTTTGCATTGATTTTTAAGTGGAATCCGTCTTGTATCTGCAGTTGTACCCTGTATTCTTACTTTTGGTTTAGTACCAAAGAAGTTGGTATATTTTGAAAATGAATCATCAGATTGAGGACAAGATTCTCAGGAGAGACTATAGTTTTTGGTGGTCCTAAATTTTTGATTGTTTGTCGCATGTGAATGGAAGAGACTTGACTTTCAGAAAAATTCAAATTGCCAACCTCTGAAATTCATATTCCTTTTATGCCATCCCATATCATGTACCCAAAATAGCCTTTAACAGTCATGTTTGAAACTCTTGCTGAAGGAGGTACTAACCAACACTTTGCCTTATCTTATGCCTACGGATTAGCTTTTGCACCATAACAATGCGTAAGTGTGTATATGCATGTACAAATGTGTATGTGTGCATGTATGCTTATGTGTTTTTCTCCTTTTAGTCATAGCATGAGTGAAATAGTTGTAATATTTATTTTAGAAAACTAACAAAGAATCTGGAAGACTCTTCTTTCAATTTATTTTATTGAATTTTATTTTAACCAACAGTTTTCGCTGTCTGAATGTTGAAAATGTGTAGAAGTGCCACTTGCTTCCTTGAATCATAGGACTTCTTTTCCTGTAAGGCCTTCTACTGAAATACCAGAAATCTCTTGAAGCAAAGCAGAGCTCCAAGAATAGAGGCAGCTTTACATTCCTTCTTTTAACTTACTCTTTCATTGATGCGTTTCTTAAAATAACTCTCCTGCTTCTGCACTAAAGAGGAAGGCTGTAGATATGAAAGCAGTCTTCACAAGGCAGAAATAGAAGGCTTTCATTCTGAATATCTTTGCTTCTCTGCATTTTCCAGAATCCAACTTATTCCATTTTGCTCTTGATTCTTTTCCCTGCTCTCATAACAGGAATCAGACTGTTTAGTTTTGAATCATTTTCATAATTGCTAACTGCAGCAGCCAGTTGAAGAGTTGTACAAGAAAAAAACTGATCATATCTATCTACCAAATTCCTTATTACCAGCCCCCATATTGAAATTCCAGCCCAGCTCATGGGGTTTTTATGATTCTGTGAAGGCATGATTGATCTTTGGATTATTCAGTAACCTAGCAGTTCTGAGACACGAGGAATTTATCTAAAGTAAAAGAACTGGTGCTGCATGCCTTTCTGGAGAGTTGCTTTGAAGTTGGTTGTGCAAGTTACTTTGCTAGAAGTCTCTTACTGGAGATACAGACCACAAATGTAAATAAAAAACACTTTCAAGGAAAATGCATGGAAAAGAGTCTGCATTAGATTAGATTAGCAGTTACTGCCTTTGTAAGTAATTTTCCAGAGAGATGGCATTTTCTCTGGAAGTCAGAGCTAAGTTTAGGATGATGAATGGCTGTTACTTGTTTCTGATCACAGTAGACCACTTTTAAGTGATACTTGCTGAGTTACAGTGTCTGGCTATTTGCCTCCCATGTTCATGACATTGACCACTTTTAGAAACTACAGTACAAACAGGACTAGAAAAAGAAAAATACATGTAAATATTCAGATAAGAGGTCTCTTGTTCTTTTCTCATAGGAAAGCTAATAGGGATAAGACTTCATAGTTGAACTGCCTCTAAGTAAGAGAGAAATTAGAAGTTTACAAAATAAATTAGAAATTAACAAAAAAGAAAAAAGAACCCATTGGCTGTTTTTCTAAATGAAACATTGTGATTTTCCTTTGGTTTTGAATGTGACATTTTCTATTTCAAGATTCCATAAAGAAAGCAGCTTCTGAATAAAGAAGTATTAATCCTTAAGTGCACACGGCTCATTCATGTCTTGGTCCTTCCAGATGCTCTGTGTGTGAAGCTCCTGCTATGGTAATAGCTGTTCACAGTCAAACAATTCAAATACCACCATGTCCTGAAGGCTGGAGTTCACTTTGGATTGGTTACTCCTTTGTCATGGTAAGTGCACTGGGACATACTCTGAGCTGAGGAAAGCATTTGTTTCAGGGTTTTGATCTGTGGAAAGTTAATGCCTGACTCTGTCACTTCAGGTTTTAGGAGGGCATTAGACCTCCACCCTTTGTAGTGACTTCAAAAATAATCTGATCATTTTCCCAGGCAAGGCCTGGGCATGGTCTGAGACACAGCGTGGATCCAGAGCTGTTAGCACTTGGCAATGGGAGAGAGGCCCCTGTGATACGGGGTGGGAATGGAGTTAAGCTATTCAGATAAAAGCCATACCAGACCTTATGCCTTCTGGGCCAAGAGATAGCCCTGGCATGTTGCTTATGTAGAGATAGCTTGAGTTCTGCTGTCTCTCCTGAAGGATTTCTGTGCATACAGCTACCCCTGAAGCTGATATTGCTGATGGGTCATGCTGCTGTTGAGGGAGAGAACCCAATGCCATCTCTGGAGCCTCCAGCTCCACCTTCTTGTTTCTCCTTGAGCTGAGCAACAACACAGCAGATGGACAGAACAGAGGACAAGGAGAGAAGTGTGAAGAAGTATTTGTGCGAGAGAGTTCATCAGAGTTGTGTCAGAAGAGGTAAAGAGTCCCTCTCTGACCAATGCTTTTGCCTTTCCTAGCACACCAGTGCTGGTGCGGAGGGCTCTGGCCAGGCCCTGGCGTCCCCTGGTTCCTGCCTAGAGGAGTTCCGCAGCGCTCCCTTCATTGAATGCCATGGCCGGGGCACCTGCAATTATTATGCAAATGCTTACAGCTTCTGGCTTGCCACTATAGAAAGGAATGAGATGTTCAGGTAAGTTCGTGATTTATTATTCACTCTTTGAGACTCAGTTGAGCCTTATCACTGAATAAAAGAAGTATTTTTTGAATGTAATACAGGCTCAAGTATTGTCTGTCCACCAGCACATTTAATTTATGTAACTAATTGTTCATGTAACAGAAAAAAAAAAAAAGAGTAGCTCCTGGGGGAATTAATGAGTGTATCATCAGTTAGTGTTTGCAATGTGTCATTTGTAGCATGTATTTTGTTTTTCAGAATAATCTAACAGTGTTCACAATTCCACTATGTTTTTGATTGCATTCACCAAGTGGTAACTGGGATAGGCTGACATACTGATTGAAATTAGATTAGAATATAACATTTCCTGTAATGGATGTTAACGTATAATAGAACCATTTACAATTTGTACAGGTGTTAAACTAAGTGAGTTGAACAATTATTTACCATTCCCTAATGTTAGAGGAAGTATGTTTGAGTAAAATACAGCTAGTGGTAATAGGCTTTGTTCTGGTCTCCTGCACACAAGTATTTTTCAACACAGGCTAATTTGCTCTATATGAATGTTATTCATATGTTAGCATGTAGGTCAGTTCCCATGTCTGCATAGTTTAACTGGTCAGCTGACATTCCTCTGGAGTGCAGGTAATCACCCTCTCCCACCACAGTCCTGACTGCTGCTCCTGTTACCCTTCATCTCTTCATGTCTTCTAGATCTGTGAATGCTGCCTTGCCTGCCTCAGAATGAAGCAGGTGTTTAGCCAGTTTTCACTGTTTGTTTATCAGACAGTTGTCATGGAGTAGGTAGAAAAATTGAGCATTGTGACTGAGTATCACTGGGGCTGTGATAATCTCATCAACCAGAAAAACTACTACCACAACCACCCCACCACTGGGGTAAGCCCTGGATCCCTAGGAAAGAGGAAAGCTGATCAGAAGAAAATTTAGAGTGAGCATTACAGCTCTTTCCATTCCTCGAGTCCTACCCAGATACCTCTCAACTTCACACCCTTTTCTGGCTACAAACTATGCCTCAGATTAATAAAATAATCCCAGATCAGGGTACCTGCCCTGCTGTCATAGATCACAAATACTCATCAATTTCCTGTAAACTCATAATCTTTTTTAATGAAAAGCATAAAATGCAGGCACACTTTTGTCTGAAAATTATTTATTTCTAGTTGCTAGAAGTAATTCCTTATGGCAGGTTAGAGACTAAAGGCTTTGGTTTTGTGTTTCTATATGACATCACATAATTTCCTTGGCCAGCTTTTCATTTGTCTCTGAAGTCGCAAGAGTTAGCCAAACCTCATAAACAGTCAAATTTCAGCTTCTTTGCCCAGTTTTATTACCCAGATTCTAGATTGTTTTCAAACTGCTGCTTTAACAGATGGTGTTCTAGGTTAAGGAAATGTTACGCCTTGTGAAAGAACTGAATTCTTCAGTAAGAGTGTGATGTTTAAAACTAATCTTACGATAGTTTGTGACCAACCTTGGAAGTGATTACCCCCTGGAGAACTTAGGAACACCTTCTTGATTCAGCAGAGGCTGGAAGGGAGACTTGCATTCCAAGCTGGTGTTGCCAATTATAAACCTGAAAATTGTTAATGGGTCTTTTCATTTCTTTCTTTTGATAGGAAACCGACTCCCTCAACTTTGAAAGCCGGGGATCTACGCTCAAATGTTAGTCGTTGTCAAGTCTGTATGAGAAAAACATAATGACTTTTGAATTTCAACTAATTTCACACAATATGGTGCTATTTGTTTAACAGCAATGAAGCCTAGACATATATCATATGTACCTCATTGTTGTCCAATATGAAAACAGTAAAGTGCCTTTTAGGAACTTGCATAACTAACACACACTGCTTTACTGGCCCTGTCCTTGCTAAAGAAGAAAAGAGACAACAAAGATAAGCTTCAAATGTTGACATGCCAAATGGCACTTTTGATCAAAGTATATGTATTTTTTATATGAATGCAATGCACTGATAGAATAAAAAGTCAGCATTTATCCAGAAAACAAAATGCAAAGGTGCTAGGAGGTATGCAGTTCTGCCTTATACTGTTTGACCCCCCTTTCTCATTCTTGTATTATATATTTAGATTCATTTTTCTTCCCCAGATAAGTTTGTTACCGTTATCTAGGTGTCTTAAAATCCCAGACTCTTGGGTATGTACTTATTGTTCTTGTACAAAGAAATACTAATGTAAAAAAGAAGTTTGGGATTACAGACTGGTTAAGCAACATGTAACCATCTTTTCACAACATAGAGTGCCATCCTGCAAACCTTTGCTTCTGTTTGTAGCCTTTAGTGCTGTCAGTATTAACGGGTCTACATCTGGAAGAGATTGCCAAATTGGCTTCACAAATAGGCAAGTAAGTGTTTCTGCTATGTTGGTACTATGCAGCTTCTTTGTGCAGTAGAACAAACTTTCCTGTGGAATAAAGAATGATCCAGCAATGGTCAAGAAAAAATATATATATAAATATTTTAGTAATTTATATAGATATCAACCATTAGGCAAACCAAGCTCTGAGTTTATAATTTCAAAAAGAAGCTTACAAAATTTTTCTTCTTTTCAGTGTCATGAATTAGGTGTTAAATGCCAAAATATGATGTGAAATGTTCGTTTTACATAGCCATTTCAATGCTGAAGTTGCAGAGACTGAACCCAGGTTAATAGTTATTTGTGTTAATAATAGTAAATCCTGCTTTGAGCTTATGGTCTTTATTCTGTATTTAATATTTTTCAGGGTTTTAAACACTACTCACACACTGAATGACTTGATTTTGAAAAGTATAAGGCCTTAATTTTGTTAATATTGTGCCAAAAAAATTCTTCAAAGTGGCCTCACAAATATTTCTAAATAATTTCTATGCAATGATACCATTGTTTGAGCACGTCTGTGTCCAAAAATGTTTTATGGACTATTACCATGCAAATACCAAAAGATTTTTGCAAATGCCAAGGCCTTTGTGTAATTTCTTACATGTGTATTTCTTAAAAATTCAAGTTTGTAATAAAACTATTTGTGTAAAAAAAAAAGAAGAAAGGAAGAAGTTTTTACTAATTTGTTATTAGCATTCATTTACAGCAATTAATTAATTTTTAATAAGCCACCAATAAATGCACAAGCTTGATGCAATCCTAGATGATTTTTGTTTTGCACATCTTGCAGATGTACAAAGCATCTTCTAAAGGGGGAAACAGGGCACTGTATTGACACCTCTGTTGTTATCTTGTAAGAACTGAAACTGATAGATGAAACATGAGAAACTTATCACTGAAATGTATTTGATACGAACACATTACAAAAATTGGCTAACTTCATCTCAGCTCATGGGAATCAATCAAGTTATGCACATTTTTCACTTTTCCTTTGAATTTTTCGTGCACAAGCAGAACTGTATTATACAGGATAAAAATTAAAATATATAACTTTGCTTGTATGTGGGCAAGGTGAATCTTGGCTCTGATTAAAGAGGAAATGGGCCGTGCTATCATTTTCCTTGGTGAAAGCACATAATTTCCTTAAGTTTAATGTTGTTTTCCAAAATCTGTGAAGATACTGCGGCTGCTGCTGCTGTTTTGAACTTGGCTTTCACTTAAAATCCTTCAGGACGTTCTCTGACCAAATGGCTGAAGGCTCCTGCATAGAAGTTGGCCGTTTCATTTAGCAATAATTCTTAACTCTCATGGTAGTTCTGACACTTGATAATTTTATTTATAGAAGACCAATCCTCATGAAAGTTCCTTGCTAGTCTATAAAATAAAACAGTCTGATTATGCCTGAGCAGCCTCATGCAGGGTTTTCCCAAGGGACACTTGATATCCAGAAGAAGAGAAGACTATAAGGTGATTCCTTGTGGCATCTAGGAAAAATTATGCAAAAATTGAGTCTTTGCTGACTCCGAGCATCCAAACTTCTTCTCTCACACTCTACAGTTTATCTCTTGGTCAGCTAGGGATTTAATTTGCTAAGGTCAAATTGTCTTAGAACTGCCAGACAGTTGGGTTTATGAAGTCCTTCATGTATGTTTAAACCATGTGTGTATGAACCCTTGTCTTCTCAATTGGGAGCATTTGGAAACAGAGTCCTTTGAAGATTTTTGAAAACTGCTTGGACTGTAGTTTGATGTCTTCCTTATCTAATAGTAATTATTTGTTCCATAACCTCCAGCTCATATAATGACTTAAACCATTCTCATGCTAAAGATGCTATTTCTTCTTATACCAGTCACTAAACTTTTTGGTGCTTATTGAATATCAGTCAGATCTCCTGAAAATGTGTGAACGCTAGATTTTGATGCCCTGGGTGAGGAAGAGAATGAAACATATGAAACACTGCCTTGCTTTTAAAAACCTCTTAAGTATCCCATATTCAGGCATTTATGGCCAGTGTTGTGGCTACAAAAAAGTTCATCGTGTGAACAGGCAACTGCTAACTCATCAGTTATTCAAATTGTCTTGCAGAAGCTTCAGTTTCAGGAGAAAATTTTTGATTGCATTACTTGAAGAGTTGCTGTCATGTTCCAAATAAATACATTTCTAAAACAGCAGGTGGTGCCCTTGCTCTCTTTGTGGTAACACTGAAACAACAACTTTACACTAACAAGTACCTTGGTCTCTAATCTGCTAACATGACCCTATTGAATATATGACTATTTCCCCATGTCTCCATCTCTATTTTGACATGTTCTAGTCACCAGCAATTTTCCTTTTGAAATAGGAATGGATCGGTTTTCAATTAAAAAAAAATTCTATACATACTGCAAAATAAAAATATAGTATGATTAAATGATCCAATATATATTTTGAAGCAAATGATGTCTTAGCCTGTGTGTCTTTTCTGATAAATGTACATTCAGTTTACATCTCTTACTCATTTCATAGTGGTAACTTGATGAAATACACTTTTTTCTATGTAACAGGACTTCTGAGAACAATATCCCCATACTAGGCTCCCAGAAAAGTGATTGTATTTTCATGACTGAAATTGTAAAGCTGCATGACTTTCTGAGAATTCCTTTCCTACCTTCCATGTTTTACAAATCTGTAATAATCTGTGCTAACTGCATAAGGTGAAACATAAACACGGAGCCAGGCCTGTGCATCTCAGAGCACCAACTAAATAGAAAATACAGCACCTGGCACAAAGAAAGATCACTGACTAGTTTAAATGGCAGCTATCTCAGTATCTGCCTGTATCCTCATCCCTTACTTTGTAAGGGTGGTTGGCCATGCCTGCACTGGGACTTCTGGAAGGAGACCGACAGCATTTTTTCAGAGGTTGCAGTGGAGCTTATCTCTCTCTGCTGGTCACATCGTGGCAGTGATGTGCTGCCCACTTTATTTCTACCTCTTCATGTAGAAATTATCTGTCTTACGATCTTCACGTTCTGAATTAGATAACAGTGAGAACATGAGAGACCAGGGTGGATCTTTAAATGCATATTTGGAGCTCAGACAAATGCTGAGACCAGTGATGGATGGTCTGGGATGTAATTAATCATTATTAAGAAAGGAAGTATCCAGTGGCTACATGGAAGTGTTCAGCCTGTCAGTTTCAGAGGTAAGATGGTAGAGAGAAGGAAATAATTCCACCCATCCATTAGTAAAGTATAGTATAAAATGGATAATAATTGTGAATTTGTAATGTTGATGTTGTCTCTACAGCATAATTATAAAAAAAAATAATACACAAACTTACTTTTAGCACTAACAGCTAAACAAGAAGCGTGTGTTCTTTGTGAAAGATGTACTAACAAAATAACCTCAAAAAAATTTCCTGGAAGTATAATCTTTAAACCATTCTCTTCTTCAGAGTGTCAGAGGGAAGTCCTTCAAAAACATGCTGAGGGGAGTGTGTGGGTTTTGTCTATTTCTCTCTGGCAAACAATAAGCTTGTGATGTTGCCTAAGGGAGGATAAACCACTACTACTTCTCATGAACACAGGAATGCTTCTATTGTAAGATATTTTACCCAGTCAGGCTTACTGACACCTCTCTTCAGCTCCCACTGTAAGAGGATGATACTCAGAGCTGAATATCCGTACTTTTCAGTGTTGATTTTTAAAGGTACATTCCTTTCCAGCTTTTCATTGTCTTCAAACCAGAGAACAGAGTATAAACATTGAAAAGATTTAAAAACGTCTGAATGTTTTACGTATGTTAGAGAACTGACTTTTTTTTGTCTCTGGCTCTATGCAGTCAGCTGTATTTGTTATAATTGGTGTGCAGAGGACAGAAGACTTGACAGAGTGAAAGTTATAGATGGAACATGATCATTTGATGCTCTGTCAACTCCTGTCTCACCTAAGAAAACATGTTAGATTCATGCAGAATTGTGGCAGGATTCATTTGTCAGCTCAACCCCATGAAGTACAATTTACACTGCAGTAAATAAACATGTAAAATGGCGTGGGAAGGGGAGAAAGTCCTTGTAAAAAGGTCTAAAGAGCATTGATCAAACCTTTTTGTTATGCTTAGTGCCCAGCTTTTAGACCAGTGTAACCCATGGTGTGTTTTTGCTAGAATGTTCCTCTCAGTCTTACACCAGAGTGCTCATTTCTCACCATTGGTTCCTGGAAGAGGTTCAAAGTGAAGAGTGCGAGAATGGGCCCGGTGTTCCCTTCTGCCAAAGCTTTTGTTATCTCTGTGGGCATAGTAGCTGGCAGTGGAAGATGTTCTCATCTTCCTATTTCCTCTAAATAATTATAGTGGCGTGTTTTCCAGCCTAATTTTGGACATGAACCTGTTTGAGAGATGTGATCAAAGTGTCAACAAAATCATAGGGACTTGAAATGCAGTCACATGAATCCCATGTCAAGAATTGCTTCTGTGTACCACTTTCAGTAACGTATCTGGGAATCCCCACAGAAACACTGATTCCCAGGGCAGTCTCCATAGGCATCATTTTATAGTTATCTTGAGATCCACCTCCTACTTCCCTGGCCTGGATGTGTCGCAGTGTCTTTGGGAACTCTGACTGGTAAGAAGGTGAGTACCAAACAGAGGTGAATGAAGACTCCTGGTAGCTCAACATCTGCAAACAAAATTGCTATTTGCTCTAATTTCCACGCTGATGGACTACAACTTTTTCACAGATTATTTTTTGCTACCTTTGATCAGTTGGGAACTGTCAACTGTCTCTGTACAAAGCTCATACTATACAGGCCTTTTGGCATTGTCCCTGAACAGAGGAAAGGACCTAGCCCAGGGCAATGAAAGATACACCCTGTCTAATTCTCAGCTTCTCTTTTCCCAATAAAAAAACTACATAAAAAAGAAGTTCTGGTGTCAAAAAAACCCACAAAGAAACCCCCACTGCATTTCTCCTTCCCCTCTCTTCAAAGGCAAATCTTACTTTAGGGAAAGATGATGACCTCTTTAAAATAGGAAGGAAAAAATTGGAAATGGAAATTTGAGAAATTATTCCCTGGATTATATGTTCGCTTTATAACAACAGCTACTCACAGTAAGAAAGACAATATCTGAAATACTGTAATCACCTACAGTTATGTGAGAATTTGAGGGATTCCCTGTAGAGATTGGGATTTCTTAGCAGGAAAGCTACAGAAGTTGTGAAGGCTGAATTGAAAAAAAGAGTCTTCTAAACACAACCATATAAACTTCAAATAAAAAAATTGTATTCAGATTGCAAAGATTACTGGGATTGCTAGTGGTGCAAACCAGAAGCACATTTCCTAGAGGAAGTCACTGTGACTGGGAATCACAGGTACAAACAACTGGGGCAATAGTTGGGAATCTGTTCAGATGGGCTGCTTTGGAGCTCCTGCAAAGTGGCACTTAACAGCCACTTGCTTTTTTGGAGAAGTGACCTAAAAAGTTGAGTAGGTCCTACTTGTCAAAGGGCAAGGTTGTCTTGAGAGGACATTTTTGAGGAGAAGCTGAAAGCAGCAGCCAAGTGTGTGAACCACCACTATGAAAATTATGGCTCTTCCATGTAGCCTTGGTACCAAAGCATTTTTTGGGTATTTTCTGTACTCTCCTATTGTAATCAGAGAAATCTTGCCAACACAGGTATATTAATAACTATTTTCAAGAAGTGGTTTTCTTCCTAGAAACACACAGTAGAGAGGAAATTTTAAAAGTTTTTCTCCTCTATCAAACAAATTGCAGAGAATCACAGAGAGATAGAGAGAGAAAGAGAGGAAAAAAAAATTGTAGTTGTTTGTTTGCTCTTGCAAGGCACTGAACATGACCCCTCAGGAATGTGTAGGAGAGGAAATGAAAAGCAGACGTGGGAAGCTGAAAAAGCAGTGCTTCTCCTCTATCATTAAGTATATAATAAGGTAGATTACATCAGTTGTTGTCCTAGTCTCCCTGGTGAACAGGTGTCATAGATACAGCACTGTCTAATCAAATATTAACTCATCATGTGGCAGCAGTGAAGAGGGAATGTGTAAGATCATCTACCTCCTTTCACATGTGGCCAAGTCTTCAGAACCAAGGTTCAGCAAAGGACATTCTTATCATTCCTATCGGTTCTTATGAATCTAATTTTATATAGTTGCATAGACTCATGACAACTGATTTTTTTTCTGCTTCCTGAACAAAAATATGTTAGATACAAACATATGAATGTGACAAACTCAGACAAAAGTTATGTTTATTTACATTGTTATACAATGAACCCACAGGAGCTTAGTACTTACTACCTTCAGCCTGAATACACTGATATATAAGATTTTTGTTTCATGTATTTCTAAGTCGTTTACAATTACAAATGAATGCCATTGCTGCTGTGAAAGTGAGATGGCTTGTTAGACAGGAAGTCAGTCCTAAACTCCTGGACCAGGACTGTCCCTGCTAGGTCGTGGTCTCTCTAAGTGTCTGGCACTCCTGAATGGTGATGAAAACTTGTTTAGTTTTTGATATTCCATTGCACTTGCTAGACTTTTTAATGTATACAACTTTACATAGACTCTAGTGTTGCAGTGGTTTTAAAATGACAGCTGAACCAGATATGTGGGTATTGTATATAAGATGTGAAATAACCTGTGGGAAGGTGCCTGATGAGAGTCACTTTCTCTCTTCTCAGTCACTTTCCTGAAGGAGGAAAAAGTCAGTAACATGGTATTCAAAGCAGAGCCTCCAAAGCAAACTAATGGTAAGTGAAATGAGGCAAGGTATTTTTTCAGGAAATATAGCTTATCACTTACTTTCTTCTTCTTTGGGCTCCAGGAAGAGTCAGTATAAAAGAAGAAACAATCACTAGGAGAGGTTATTCTGCATAACCTGGTATCCTGACATACGGACTTTTACAAGTGTCCTCTTTGATCCATCCTAGCTGTCCTTTTTCCAAGACGAGAAGCCTAAACTCCTTCACAGAGTTTCAAGGAGGGGATTAGAAACTCTTGCTATTTAATAAAGACAGGACTTAGTAAACTGGATGTAAATTGACCTTAAAAAAATCAGCCAGGGGAGTCCTTTGTAATCACCAAAAAAGGGAGATTTGAAGCTATTTTTTCAATAAGAATGTAGGTACAAAAAATGTTAAGCTTTAAGGCATGAAAAATTTCCATAGCTATTTGGTGGGATTGACTGGGCTTGCAGGACTGGAGCACTAAAATGGTTCTAAGATGGTGGGGGCTGTGTGGAGTGAGGAGCTTAATGGTGCTTCATTTCCATCTGGGCCTAAACCAGTACACCATCCCAAGCTCTGCTATCACTTAGCAAAAAGAAATGCACAGCTCTTGTCCATATCTGTAGTTTCTTATTACCAGATACTACCCTTCTATGTTCAGGTGAGATTCTTATTATGGACTCATATCTCTAAATATATATATTAAAATAATAAATATAATGCATAACACATTAAATCAACAGTATTTTTATATATATTTTACCTCTAAGGACTATTAACCCATCATCTGTACTACTTGTCACAAACATTATTGAAATTCATCTGACACAAGGGTGAACCTAATCTGTAATAAGTAAGAAGTCTTGCTCAGTTGTTTTTAATTATTCATCGAGGGTGGAAGATGTGCCAAGAGCTGGAGAGCTCTAGGTGCAAATGTGAGCTCTGGCTCAGCTCCACCTTGAATGGAGGTACAGGTACAGACTGTTCCCTCTCCAACCTGTTTGCTTTTGGGAAGAAGCCCAACACAAAAAAAAAAGGGGGCAGACAATCTGGTCATGAGCTCCGGCCTGTTCATGGTGCGGGCAGTCAGTGCGTTAGGACTGGTGATATATTGTGGGGTAAATTTTCTCTGTGGCTGGGATATGACCAAGGTCCTTGAATTAAAACCACATGCCTGCACTACCCTGCAAACACAGCTGGTGTTACCCTACTCTGCTTCTGCTCAAGACAGTGTTAGTACATGGGAGAAAAGATGGTGAGGCTTGAGGATCTTGTGATGTATTTTAAAAGAGGCATTCAGAACAAGCACTGCTGGGCCACCTGTTGATGATAAAGCCTTGTCAATTTATTTGAGATTAATTGAGGATGTCTCTGTGGCCTCTGTATTGTATCACCTTCAATATCTTTCAGATACCTTAATGTGACAGAGGCAGTGAAAGGAGGAGATCTTGAACTCTCACTTTTGGAAAGGAGACCAGTAAAGGCTTGTCATCAGTTTCTATTAACACTAAATATTTTAGCAAGCACTTGCCATTTTAAGTATTGTGGGGGAAACAAAGTAATCTGCCTCCTCTAGGAATTTTCATAGCTTGTGAGACTAATAGTTCCTGTCAGGTAGCTGGAGAGCTTTTTCATTAAGCACAGCTCACAGCCTTTTTGCATTTGGTATTGAAAGCACAGGCTCCAGCCTTATGCTGCCCAGAACATGCTACATATTTTAATAACTTCCTAGATTCTCTCACCTTTTGAAAGAGGCACAGCACTGTGCTGCAAAACACAGAAAGAGCAGCAGTGAGTCTACAGGATTCATAATTTTTGTATGACTTGGGCAGAAGTGTAATACTCTCATTGAAAGGCATTGAGATCAGGCTCTGGTGTGAGCTTGGTGAACTTGCGATCCTTACTTTAATGTCATCCTCAGCATGTGCTGTGACTTGATCTAGATTTTAATTTTTTTAAATAGTCATGTTACTGGTGGGTCATAGAGGGTGTGTTACAAAAGAAAAGAAACACAGAATACAAATAGTCTCTTGTTTTTGTAAGAAGTAAAGGCTCATTACCAACAGAGAGATTCTACTCCAATAAACTTGTACTGATGGGACAAGTTTAAGCACTTAATCCTTTTTCTGCTCCTGTTATAACAGTTCCTAGAATATGGCAATGCTAACAGGATGTTTTTCATAGAGATTAAAAAGGATTATTCATTTTAGTGACTCATCTCTAGCCAGTCCATTGTATAAAGCTGTGGTTGATTGTACAAACAGTGTGTTTTCCTGATGAAATGAAAGCAAACTGAAGAGACCTGGTCCTTTTCAGCCACCATCTATTCTGACCTTTGTTTGCTGTCTATTATCAGTGTAACAATTAAAAATCCCAGCAAAGTCTAGTTCTCTTCAGTGTGTCCCATGTGTTAGCCCAAACATCTGTCACTCCCTGTCCTCTACCTCTACAGGTTATTCAGAGACAAACACCACCATGACATGTAATGTCCACTCTGTTTTGTTTCAGAGTGGTGTAACCTCTGTGTGTCAGTATTAGGGACACCTACTCATCTGGTCCTGCTTAGACATTCTGGGAACAATAGGTCTGAGAAAATTTTCTGCAAAAATAGAAATTCTCTTTTCAGAAGGTAAAATGTACAGCTGGGTGGAGGCACAAGAGCAAGTAAAAAGCTTCACAAAAAAGATGCAAAAATATCTTGCTTTTTTACAGAAAGGCAGGAGGAATTGTGCTGCTGAGTAAGCTTCCCAACTCTCATCTTCCTCTGCTACGGATAGACAAAGTCTGTCCCTTTTGTAAGGGCAAACTATAAACTCCTGGTTGAATTAATTTTGTGTCCTTTTAGTCTGCTTGGAAAAGATATAAATAGTGAGAACAAACAACAAAAGACTTTATTTTAAAAAATACAGCCTAGCTTGGAATATGTCTTTTAACATTGGCTTTCCTGGTGCAATTGAAGAGCTTCTTACTTTATCTCCAGGTGGTTATCTGTTAAAAGCCTCTCACTGATTTTTTTTTTCATAGATGAGGAAGTGATTTGCTTTCTAAGAACTACTTTTAATCTTTCAGTTTTTCAGATCTTCGTCTGGCTTGTTACTTACTACTTTATAGTCAAGAATTGCCAGAAGACTTTTGACGTGTAACAGATGCGTACATTTAAGATAGCTTTTTGGGTTATGTTCTCTAAATAGTTACTTTTACCCAGTAACAAAAGTAATTTTCTTACATTGTAAACAAACTGGACTTCAATTAATTGTGAAGCAAAAGTTGCCTGGAAGAATGATTTTCCTGTGAAATAGGAAATATATGCTCTCTTGACGTCACTGACGTGACACATACTGCCATCTGGGGTGTTCTAAGAAAGCACCTGGCTTGCTTCCTTACCTGCTGCTCTCGTCCTTTCTCAGTGGCCACATCAAACTGCACTACACATGCAAAAATGTCATCAAATGTCAGCCTTTCAACCTTACCTAATGCCATTTGCTCCAGGCTTTTGCAATCTGATTGATCATCCCCATTTCTTGCACGCAGAGGAGTTGAACCAAAGCTGCCCAGGAACCATGGGCTGGGATTAGAGCTGGAGCCCAAATTCTTCACACAGTGCCTGCTCTGAGGCCATGTCCACAGGCACTGCTGCCTTTGTGTCCACAGTTCCTGCCAACTACTGCCAGTACTTTATGGCTGTATAAGACCATTACTTCTGCACTCTTCACAGAATCAGAGTGGTTGGGGTTGGAAGGGACCTCTGGAGATCACCCAGTCCAACTCTCCTGCTAAAGCAGACTCAGTGAGGGCAGGTTGTCCAGGAGTGTGTCCAGGCAGGTTTTGAATGTCTGCAGAGAAGAAGAATCCACAACCTCCCTGAGCAGCCTGTTAAAGCATCTTAAGAGACCATATGATAATACTACATTTATAGAATATTTTGTGCTGCAGTCCCTACCCCAAATCAATCATAGCTAATATTAAATGCACTTTTTCTGCTCCACTTTCTTTCTCTGTGCCTAGGTAATTGAATGCTGGTGAAGTGCCTAATCTGACACGTTATTAGATATGTGTCTATGTGTAGGTCACTAAGAGTACATTAGGAATGCAGTGACATTTGTCATTCAAACTATCACATCGACCAAGCCACTGCGAGTGTTAATGATTTTACAACAGACTGCACTCTGTTATGTCTCAGGCTGGCATATTGCCAAAGAGTGATTTTTTTTTTTAAATAAAGAAAAATTCCCTTTTCTTTCCACATTGGTATCCTCTTAGATGATATTGTAGCCCTTAGATACTTTCAGAGGAGTGTGAAGGCACATTGAGTAAGAAACAAAAAAAGAGGTTAAATTGCAATCTACTGCCTGTCATATGTTTTCTTTTTTTGTGGCAGATGGCTGAGGTTCCTATTACACTGTTTGGTCTTCCAGGGACTAGAAGGAAGGTATTTCATTGCCCTCAGGAACTCAAGGGGGTTTGTATTATAGTGAAGTAGCAAGAAGTTGTTTCAATTGGTGCAGTTGCCAGGAAGCTCACAATATAGGTTAAATCTTTATCATGAATCTGGTTTCCTCTTACCATAGCCTGAGCGAGAATGGTAAAATGTATTAAAAATCAAATATCATTTAGTAATGTATGATGGAGAGAACAAGCAGGATTTTTCTAGAATTTAGAAATAAATTGTCCATTGACTACTGCTGATGGCTTAATCTCCTCTTCATTCTGTGAAGATTAGGATATGTGGCCCACTGGGGTTTACGAGATACCTCCGAAGCATCGTTATTCCAGCTAGAAATGCTATCTGCTGTGAAGTCAAATGCCCACAGTGGAGGGAGGCTGCTGAGTCTTTGCACTCTGCCAGAGCACAGGCGCTACCCTGATCGAGTGCAGCCCAACTGGAGCCACAGCTATGACAGGACACTGAGCAGAGACGTGGCAGCCTGGAAACTCTGTCCCTGGTCATTACGTTCATTGCTGCTATAAAAAGACTTCAGTCAATTATAAATTTTGTCAGAACATTCTAATACGGATGGAAGGAGAAGGTCACTTTGAAAATAGCTCGTATTTATTTGTCTGTCAGTGCTCATAAGAAATTATACACATACACCAGAGGCTAGACTGGCTGTGCCCTTTGTTCATAACTCTGGCAATTAAAACAAAACCAAGAATGTCCAAGTGGTATAGTTTTAATAATCCCAAAGATTAGCAACTAATCCCAAACCATAATGTATTTTCCATCAGCATGACTTGTGGGTCACTGTCACTATAAATCTAGTCCAATAAAGTTCATTACCCAGAGGAATGCCCATGGAGTGCAGAAGAAGAGAACAGAAGCCAGCGTCAGTGATGGAAAAAGTAAAAATAATAAAACATTGCCTGGAAGGTACTGTATTAACAATCAGTAGATAACAAAGCACTCAACTCAACTAATACTCTTATACTCCACAAGGAATATACCTTTAAGGAGGTAAACACCCATCATCTTTTCCATCTTAATAATACCAAGTCTTTGTGTCATTAGTAGAGTCCTTGGTTTAATCATGAGAGTTCTTTGAATGATTGCTAGGCATATTGGGTGAAGAGACTGGGACTTAATTCTGAACAAAATTATTCCAAGTCAGTAATGCTCTACAGAGAAAAAGATGTGTGAGGAGAGACACATCCTTGGCAAAATGGGAAAAAACTACTCTGGTCACAGCATGCCTTTGCTGAGTATGTCATAGGAATACTACCAGTGTACCATGAAGTTCCAAAAACTCAGTCCTAAATTGCTTTTTGTGACCCACAGATACCTGAGGCCATAGCCTACGGCAGTATGAAGTTCTGGTGCAGATTTAATATCTTAAGACCAAAACTGTGAACCAGAAGCCTTCTGTTCAGAAGCCAGGTTATGTGGCAGGGAAGTATTTGAGATTACTCAAGTAATTCAGTTGTGAATTCAGTTGTGAGTCAGTTGTGACTAAACACTGACATGGCACCATGACCTGAAGGAATTTCTGAAATGGTATAAAAAACATATCCACGTGAACAAACAAACATTTGACACTGTCTCCTGCAATGTTGCAGTCTGGATGGGTGGACAATTAGAGCAGTAATGAACGAGTTGGATGGTCAGGCTCAGAGTCTCAGGGTCAGGGGATCATTTTTCTGCCTGGAACATGCCACAGGGTAGCTACCCTAGAGTCTATCCCAGGACCTGTCCTGCTTCAGTTACCTGGAAGAGGCTGTAGAGCACACTCTCACCAGGATTGCAGATAATACAAATTGCTGGTGGCCAGCCAATACTCTCCATGGAAGGGCTGTATTTCAGAGGCTCCGAGACAGGCTGGAGGGGTCGGCCAACAGGAATGTTATGAATTTCAAGAAACCAAATGCAAAGAGCTGGGAAGGAAGAATCTCTTAAAATCATACAGGCTGGGGACAGCCCTGGGGAAGGGGCTTTGGGGCAGCGAGCTGGGCAGGAGCTGGTAGCAGACAGGCAGCAGCATCTGGGGCTGCAAGAGCAGGAGCACAGTGAGGAGCTCGGGGCAGGACCCCCGTGCCCAGCACTGGCTGTCAGAGCACATCTGGGCAGCACCCGTTTGGTGCCCCCCGTGCAGGGAGACGCCGATAACCGGAGCGAGTTCACCCCTGCAGTGCTCAGGGCTGGAGCCTGGCCCCGTGAGCAGAGGCTGGGGCTGGTCCAGCCTGGGCAGAGACAGCTTTGGGGGCACCTCAGAGACACCCCGGAGCCCGTGGGGAGGGGAGGGAGAGGAGGCAGCCCAGCCCTCGGCAGCAGGAACTGAAATGAGAGGGCCTCAGGCTGGGCACTGAAACCTTTTCCAGGAGGACAGGCGGGTCCTGCACAGGGAGGCTGGGCAGGCTCCATCCTTGGGGGATTATGAAACCTGGCTGGGCAAAGCCTGAGCAACCTGGTCTGACCTCACTGCTGGCCCTGCTGTGGTGCATGAGGCATCTCCTGTGGTCTCTTCCAACACAAACTACTTTATGATTCCATTATTCTAATCAGCGATATTAGATGTAGGAGCGTGAAGAGTATTATTCCTGTTGTGATGCTATTCCCACCTAAATACGCACTGGTGATAAATCCTGGCTGGGGACAGTCACCTAGACCCCATGTGTCTTGACCACTGACATAAATCAACCTACACTTTATTGGCTCAAAAGCATTTAAATATAGCAGGCATTTTTTGCTCATTTTTAACTCAGAATGGCAAATTTGTCAACTGAGTATTTCAATGCTTTTTCTCCAGTATAGGACCAGATTAAGAGTTCTACCCTTTTTTTTTCTCTTACCGTTTACAGTTCATTACCAATATCTTGTGATGAACCTGAGACTTGGAGAGGGTATTTTTTTTCCAATATGTTCTTTTTTTAAGAGCTCTGTTATAATTTTGAATTCCTGTGGCTGGTGACATTTCCTGGTTGTTCACTGATGACTGGTGACTGATTCCATCAGTCAGTTTTTGCTTCTCTCCTTCCTTTTTAAAGTTAAAACCTATGGTAATTGACTTTTAAAATTTTTTTCTTCCCCTCAGATACTAAATCTTTGTTTTGAGGAATTAATTATCTCTCTGCATCTTTTTCTTTTTAATTCATTCCATTTCTTATGGTTTCTCAATCACAGTGCTTTATTTAGCATCCAAGAACTAGTTCTTAAGCATTTCCTCATGTGCTTTTTAAAAGTATTTCTTGCTCTATGTATGCATTCCAGTCTATAATGTTGCCAATTAGTTTAAACATTAAAAAATTGCTATTTAAAGCTTGATAAAATATAGTGCTGATTAGTAGTAGTACTTTGGTCAAATATATTTAACCCAATCATGATCACTGATAGACAGACAAGCATAAATATTCTAAATCTGCAGTGAATATTTGCTTGTCCAGCAAAATGGGCTCTAACATGGCAACTCTCTTATTGTCATGTTCTACGAATATTTTAGGGTCTCTGTAGTTATCTTAGGTAACTCTTCTCCCAAAGGTAACCACTAGCACATTTTCAGACTCCCATGAAAAGCATCTAATGTCATTTATTTGTTGCCACTACCTAAAAAAGTGAGACTCTTTCTGTAAAAGCTCCTAAATTTATTTCCTATAATACAGATAAAACATATACAAGGTGAACTCCAGAGATCCCTTGCAACCTCAGCATGCTATTTGTACATGTGATTTCTCCTGCTGTAGCTTCAGTATGTTCTTCTGTGCTCACTTCTTCCAATTTTTTTAACATCTACCCTATCATTTTTTATATGCTTCTCACTGAATACATTATGAATGGGATAAAAAAGCCTGTGTACTTCAGAGACCCTTGAATCTGGACAGCATCATAGAAATGGGGCTTGGGCTCAGAAGCAATATCTGATGTCTTAGCCAGTGGGTTCCATAGACTCACTGCTTTAATTCACAATGCTGGTGCCCCAGCCTTTCTGGACTTGTAATTACCAAGATACCTTTCTTGTTAGCTGGCTTCTAGTAGGGCCAGGGCCATTGCAAGAGTAATTCAAACACATCCAGGAATGGAGAATATAGCACTCTGAAAAATAAAAATATTCCGTGAAGACCTTCAAGGTTCATCTCTCCACTGTTCTAGCATCCCCTTGGTTTGAACAGTGGTGTTGCACGATTTGTCATTCCTTCCTCAGCCTGATTTTCTTTTTCTTACAGGACTGGGGTCCAGATTGCAAAACCCAGGACTTCTTCCCTCATCAACTTTCCAGGAAAAACATCGAGAGACAGGAGCCATTTTTCCTGTATGGAGACATGCTGTGCTCTGATAGCTCAGGGAGTCTCTGCCACACACCTGAGCCATCCCTTTCCCACCAGAGTATCAAAACCCCTTACGAGTGTCCATCTTCACCCTGAAAAAGAGACAACCCACAAAGCAGAGCCTCCTGACTTGAATTACTTTGAACACTTGTGAATCCAGCCAGTTGGAAAGGATCATGAATGAAATTGATGAAAAATTTATGTATTTAATGATATTTATGAAATTTATGTATTTAATGAAATAAATCCAGCTTGGTAGAAAATGGTCCTAGGTAATACAATGGTGATTAGAAGAGACAGGATGGTCAGGCCCAATACAAACCCACCCTAAAATTATACTGATAAATTCTGGACTGTTCCCTTTGGCTTCTTTGAAAGACACTGGAATGATTGCAGCATGAAAACGAGATCTCTACATCACAGTGAAACTGTAGCTATGTGTAGAAACAGCTGATTTAAAACCAAAGATTAGTTGATACTCCCACACTGATGTTTGAACATGACTATAACCATGTAGTGAGCCCAAAATTGCTTCATATTCACAGTGTGGGTTGAAGGCAAGCTGGGGAAGTTGGGGGTGCTTAGGCTTGGATTAACTCTGAGGTTACTCATCACACCAAACCCATTCTACTTGAATGGCAGTCTTCAGTCCTAGCCCAGGAAACAGGCTGGAAGTGTGCAAGAACCACATGAATGAGGCTGCTCTTTAGATTTGTTAATAGGCTGGTTATAAATATCTCATTGACATCATGTAGTCATTGTCACTTCTGTTACCCTTAGCTGGGAAGTGATTTTTTCAAGGTACTTTCCTGCAGGCCAGCTGAAGCCAGTTCAGTCACAGGCAGACTGGGGTAATGTGCTGCTGTCGGCTGGAGCCCAGGCGTGCAGTCAAAAAGCCTTTGTCAAGCCCTTGGCTCTGGTGGGGGAGTGAGGAGCAAGCAGGTTATTTCTGAACTTGAGCAGCTAGCCTGAGTTAGTTAGATCCCTTCTACGTGCAGCCTGGACACTCCTGAAATGTCTGTCACAGGGCATAAACATTTATGATTTCTTTGATGCCAAATCCCTGGGCTCAGAACCAGTTAAGGTTAAATGAATACCTGCTATTCCTCACTATTGCAGCTTAAACCAAAGTCAGTGTGCTTAGCTCTTCAGTAGTCTGTTGCTTCATGTTTTTACTGAGTGTAGGACAGTCGTGCCTGTTTTACTGGTTCACAACACCGTGCAGACAGTCTCAGTTTCTCAGTGTGAGAAGGTACACAGGGCCACCCACATTTGTAGAAGTGCCACTGTGTGACTTCTGTTAAAGCAAACCAAAAAACCCCTTCACAAAGAAAAAAAAAAGGCCACTGAAATAAGGGAGGGCTGGATGAGGCTCCCATCATCTGGCTGATTCTTAGATTTTGGATGTAGCTCCCTGCTCCACAGGCTTGTCTTTCTCACTCAGCCCTTTGTCCTGGTTTCACTCCCCTGCTTCACTTCTTGCTTCTACAATACACAATCATGTCACACAGGTCCACTGTAAGTTAGTCATATGCACTATATGACTGATTAAATCAATAAGCAGCAGCCTTTTTTTTTTTAATAGAGATTATAGATTTTCTTCTCATGGGTCTTGAGACTTTGCTAAGGAAGTAGCTTTGCTTTATAGAAGAGTTTTGCAGCCAGTTTCAAATCACAGAAAACTCTCATGATAGTTGTAAGGTCTTAACAGGGCCTCTTTGCCTTTCTGTTTGCATTGGTATAGTCACACACATAGAATTATCAGTGAGAGGTTGTTTGGTTTGGGTCTTTTTCATCTTTTTGCCAGAATTTTTTCTTCATGACTTGTTCGGTACTGAGCCAAACTTCAGTAGTATAACATCAGTGATTTTACCCACAGTTAATACCGTGTATTTTTCTTTTCTGAGGGTCTTTAGATTATAACCCTACCCTTCAGAGCTGAGTTATGATCACATCACTCTCTCAAGGAGGACAAGTCAGGTTGCAGTGCTCACTAGATTAACCAAACATAAAACATGAATGCAACAGATCACAATCACAATGAATAAGTGCCCTTGAGAAGCAAGAGTTCCAATTTAGCAGAACAACAACAAATTAGCTTGTTATGAATAACATTTACAATAACTTCACAAGCGAAGCTGCCATTCTGTTCTGCTAACTATATAAGACACACAGTCACAAGGTGAAAGTGCCAAATGCTGGGAAAGGGAATAAAGTTCATACCTTCACATCAGGGCTGATTAGAAATAACAGCTCTTGCATCTTAATTTGTGTTAGTTTTAACCTGCTGTTGCTCAGCTAAAGGTCCTTTCCACTGATGACAGTTTTGTAAGATAAATCTTGCAGGTGCTGAACTACTTTCAAAATGCACATAGAGCTCTGCAGACTAGTAAGAGGGAGAACCTATTCAAGGATGATTTTATGGGTCTTCCAACCTAAGTGATTCTGTACTTCTATAAGAAGATGAAAACTATAATCTTGCAAACACATCAATGATCTCTGATTTCAAATGAAAGCTGTGAATATGCATTTGCAGGATTAGGTCTGAAGCATGGAACTTTTTGCATGATTTAAAATAGAAAAAGGGAAAAAAACTGGTGAAAGAACAGAGGAATTCATGCCTTTCTAGGCTTTATTGACAATGTGTCTTTCTACTTCAACAATGTATATGAGTTAGTGGTTTTTAATGCATATATGTAGTGGAAAGCAGCTCAGAGTTGCAAAACCATGTAATGAACAAAAGTAAGAAAGAATACTTTTTTATTAGGTGAGACAGAATATTGAGGAAAGTGCAGTCTAGTGCTGAGAAGAAGCCAGAAGGCAAGACAACAGCAAAACTTTGTCTCTGCTGATTTTAGGGTAGGCAGGTGAAGCAACAGGTTTTGAAACTAAGATGTAACAGCTGTTACATGAAAAATCCTAAGCAAAGACACATGCAAGACAGTGGTCAACTACATATTCATCCCTCAATTCCTCCCATTGTGATTTACTTCAAACAGCTTAGTTCAGAAAAATTTAATATTTGCCCTGATTTTGGATGGCATGATTATGTAGTGAAAGCCACACCTTTGTATCAACAGCAAAATATCTGTCTAGAGGCCAGACCTCACCACAATTTCTGCATCTGTGGGCCTTGACCCCAGCCTAGTCAATGAGACTGAGACCATGCCCTGATACCATTACACACCTGTGCAGACTTTGTTTATTCTTGAAGGACCTACTTGAACCACACCACAGAAATTAGGAAGATGAAGGTTTTCTGAGATATGAAAAAAAAGAAGGGTAAAAAAACTCATTTAAGCAGCAGCATGTCATGGTCAAAGTAGGAAATACGCAGAGACATAAGGGAAAGCAATTAGATCCACAGGCTTATAGTCAAGATGATCTTAGCATCTGAGATCAAACTGAGGGGTGGAGAGCATCTCACCCAAAAGTGGTAGGTGGGAGTCAGTTTGAGTCCAAGATGCCCAAACTGTGGTTATGTTATGTAGGTGTCACCTGTGGGCCACTAGTCTAAGCTCCCACTACTGTCAACCGAGGTTTAGTCAATGGGATCCAGAGAGAGGTACAGCAGACACATTGCTTGGGGCATGATTCACAGTCTAAATACAGACATCTAATGCCAACAGAGATGTCCTAGGCTGTGCCATCTGGCCTACAGCTGCCTGTCCTGACACAAGCAGGACAAACAGGTCTGTATCATATCTGCCAGTCTCCGGTAACTGCATGCACCTGAAAAGGATGCTGGGCACTTTTGTCCAAGGGTACATATGAAGTAGCTGAATTGAGCCTTAGTTTGAGTCTTTACCTGAAAACTGTCTTGAGACTGTTTTAAAATGAGCCTCTAGGATGCTCACTAGGGTCTTCTAAATTTAGGTGTTTTAAATCTGGTAAATTTCCCATGTAGAGGCTAGTTCCAAGCTAGAGAGTATCACTTCCCTCACAGGTGTACCTATAAACAGGCTCCTGGTGAAGGTGAGCCGTGTAATCTGAAAATAATACTCGAGCTGGTCCTAGGGGAAAACTGCGGGTTCTCTAAGACATACTTTTTTTTTTTTTTTTTTTTTTAATTAGCTATAAAGAGAGGTAAGCCTGAGTAACTTGCACTTTAATATCTGACTTCTAAATATCTAAAACCACGTGAAGCAAAACCCACAGTAGGGTACTAGTTCCAGAAGAAGAATTGACAAAATTTAAGTCTGTTCAAGAGAAGAAAAACAAATTTTCTCTGGAATTCTTGGTGCAACTTTATCTGAATGATTTCATACTGGTATGAGCACTTTTATTCCAGGATCATTTTCAAATTTTGCTTGTGAGAAGGCTGGTGAAAACCAGTTCAAGGGCAAATGTGCCTTTGTGGCATAACTTACAACATTTCACACCAGAGACAAAGGCCTGGAAACAGAAGAAGAGAAAGGAGAGAAGGGCTGGTAAAACCAATGTCAGAGGAGGCTAGTCAAGTCATGGACAATTGTAGTAAAAGGAAGCACTCATTTAAGTCCCTTCCGATTGTCTAATAGTGATGATAAAACATTGGCTCCATTTATTTTGTTTTTAAATGGTTTATTTTTTTATACTTGCTTTTTTTTTCATTGTGAGCTTTTGTTCCCTACAAATTGCTTCAATATGTCTTTGAACTGCCTGTTTGAACATATGGCTTAATTCACTTCCATTTTCAAAAATTAAGTATCTCAAGCACTTTAAAATGTTTAGAAATAGCTCCACACTCATAAAGCTTCAAAATATTTGCAAGTGCCTGGAGTAAGAAATGCTGCTGCCTCGAAAGATGTTCAGTCTATTTGAAAACCAATTGGATGTTTAATTTTAAATGAAATTACATAAAAATTATTTGTGCACTTAAAACAATTTTAATTTAAGCTGTCCCTTGAAATTTCTTTCATCCTTAAAACTTCTCCTTTTTGCTGCCCTTATCAGCAGCCTTCAATCCTGCAACCACTTGTGCACAACAGGACAATTGTCCTAATCTAATTGACTCCAATGGAACAACACCAAAGAATAATGCTAGGCCTGACAGTTTTTGCAGAAGCAGGGTCTGGATAGAGTATTCCCACTTCCCCCTTGAGGGACCTAACCTCATTTTCTCATATGGTATGTAGGAGCCATATTAGAAGGTTTCTTTACAGGAAAGCATAAAGATCTCAGCAACAGACCTTACTGTGAATGTTCTGAACAGACTTTCAAATTATCATCCTATTGAAATGTCTGTCACACTCAGTAGCCAGTTATATGCACAGTGATGTAGCCTTTCTTCTGAAGACATCAGAGATTGTGCTCAGATGAGAGCGTATGTTATCCTAGGGTTACAAATATTCTTCAAGTCTGTAATGATACTCAAACAGGGAACAGTTTATCAAGGACCTAAGGCACAATTATGTAAAAGGCTTTTGTGAAAGGTATTATAAATTAAATTTGAATTTCTAGTTTGCTGTGCCTTGTTTCATAAGCCCTTTAACTTTGCAACTTTAAAATAACATTGCTTTGTATAGGGCTTTTATTGTTTCTTTTCTTTTTAACATTTCAATTTGTCGACACAAAGCTAATAGAATTATTCTCTCATAGGAAATGTCTGAATCACAGTCTTCAATGTGGAAACATGGGAAGCCTAAGTCACCTTTACCAAGGAATCCCTTCTGTGGAAAGTCTGGAAAGTTCAGAGTGTTATTTGCTATACTGGCTGAGGTATTTTTGTTCCATTAAAAACAGATGCTCTTCCTGAGTATTAAGACAGATTAATTTCACAGATACAATGGGATCCCATTATAACAATCTGGTTTTGTTTTTAATCAAAACAATTTCATCATATGCATGATGCCTGGCTAAAATATAACTGTTTTGATGTGCAAATGGAAATCTGGAATTCTGACTTTCTTACAATGTATGTTAAAGGTGGCTGTATTTGTAGACTCTAAAAGTGGATTCAACTGTACAAATGAAATGTTTGAATATATACCATCTGTGTTAAACATATGTTCTTTTAAGGCCTGAATTTGCCACTGCCATTATTTCTTTGAGATTACTTCAGCACACTTTGAACTGACTGGGCATCTCAGAATCCAGGATTAATTAGCATCTGTCTTGTTAAAACTCGACGCATATTAATAGCAAGTTGCTCCGCAATTACCAACAAAAAAAAAAAAAAATTTGATTAGTTGTGAGATAAGGCACTTCTCAATGCTGTGAGGAGTACTTACTTACTTGTGGCCCTGGCGTGGAGCCAGTCATACACAAATTTGAGCTTCAGAAGTGACAAGGCAGGACCCTGGGAGCATGAGCACAAAAGGCGAACAGCGAACAGCAAGCAGCCTGTGGTATTGTTGTCACATCTGGTCCCAGAGATGGGAGTGAATGGAGGGCTGCTTGTAAACAGCTGAGCTGTGGCACAGTTCTCCTGATGCCTTTCCAAGCGAGGTATGTTTTCAGTGAGTAGAGGCTTAGTTACGGAATTTAATGCTCTTTCAAGAACATCTGTGGCTTGTTTTTCTAATTAGAAGGGCAGTCCACAAACAAACTGCTTTCTGTGCTGGGAGAAGAAATGATGTCTTAGAAAAAAGCTCAAGGCTTTTGAAAGATGCAGCAACTCACAAGGGGGAAAAATAATCAAGCAGCTATGCTTTTCAGAACAGTCACATCACTTTTCGATAGTGTCCTGTCACTGAGCCCTGACAATTACATGTGTGTCTTAAAACGAAAAGTCACTGGGTTCTCTGAATATTGAAGTTTATTATACTTCATCATTCATTTATTGAAACTGAAGTTTATTATACTTCATCATAATTGATAGCCTAAGCCTTTCCAGCATTGGCTTTGATCTTGTTGTTTGATTTATTTGAGCTGACTCTAGAGACTTGGAAAACCTCAGTTGAAATCAGTGGTGTTGCACAAGGGTGTATAGTGATGCCCTACAGCTCAGGTTGCAGGATAGGAAGATGCTTTTATAATTGACAATTATAAAATTGCTTTTTGAAATTGTACTGAAAATTGCTTTTTGAATTTACTACTATGAAATGCCTAACTAATGTGCTCAAAATTTTCATTTTCATAAGTGCACCTGTTGGCACATGAGTGGAAAGTGTGAATTTCCAGAAGGCTGGGTTGAATCACTGCACACTGTCTGGTCAGCACTGCCCTGACTCACAAGGCATTGAGACTAATGGGTGTATAAGGAACTCTGTATCTAGTCCATGGAAGTGAATGAAGGAAAGGAAAGCTGATTGTAGCAACAACAAAAGCTTTTTTTTATTTTTCATGTCAAGTGGTTGAAAACGTTCTCATTATTTTGGCAGTGCAGGGGAAGCTCAGATCTTACCTTTACAGCCTACTCATCTTCTCAGACTTTTCCCCTGATGCTTCTTTAAGGCTTTTGGCAGCCCATCTCTTAGTGATTCCTTAGTCAACAGAAAACCTAATCTCAATCCCCCTGCCAAGATAGAGAGATATATATATATAGATATATATATAGGATAAAGTAGATATATTGGATAAAGTAGATAACCTTAATAAAAAATAAACACTTCTATAACTTTAAGTATCAAGCCAATATTCATTATAAATAAATGTTATATATGTGTGTGTGCATTTGCTTACATAATGAATAATAAATAATATTAGAATATATCAGTCCCCTGTTGGTGAAGTAGAATCATGTTAGAGAACATTTAAACAAACCAGACATCTGGAAGTCTGTAGGGCCTGAGAGATTGTGTACACAAGTGCTGAAGGAGCTAGCTGATGTCACTGTAAAACCACTACTGATTATGTTTGCAAGGTAATGGAATGTTCAAGAAGGGAAAGGAGGAGGATCTGTGAATCTGTAGATTGGTCAACCTTAGCTCAATCCCTGGGTAGGTGATGCAGTAACTGATCCTGAAAACCTCTTCCAGACATGTGAAAGAGAAAAAGGTGATGAGGATTGGCCAGCAGAGATTTACAAATTGGGAATCATGTTTAACCAACCTGACAGTCTTCTTCCATGATGGGATCAGCTTGGTGCATGAGGGTAAAAAACAGAATGTTGTTTAACTTGACCTTAGTAAGGCTTTTGACACTGTACATCACAACATCCTCATAGACAAGCTGACAAGATGCACATTAGATAGTACACAGCGAGGTGCATTGAAAACTGGCAGAATGGTCAGACCAAGAGGATTGCAGTCATTGTCATAAAGCCTAGTTTGAGGCAAATCACTTCAAATGTTTCCAGGAGTCAGTACTGAGACAGATAATATTCAACTAATGACCCCCACTAGTGACTGTGCAGCAGAGTGCTCCCATAGTGAGATTGCAAGCAACAGAAGACTGGGAAGAGTGATGGGTATGTCAGATGGTGTGCTCACATTAAGAGGAACCTAGATAGGCTGGAGAATTGGGCAAAGATGAACTGTGTAGTTCAACAAAGGAAATGCCAAGTTCCAGACCTGCAAATAACAGTATGTGATGGGGGCACCAAGCTGGAAGCAGCTCTGCAGAAAAGTGTGCGAGGATCGCAAGCTGAATATGAGCCAGAAATGTGCCTTTGTGGTGAAGGCTGACAGGACAGCATTAGCATTGCCCTCAGGTTGATAGAAATGGTCCTCCCAGTCAGCGTTGGTAAGGAAATATCTAAAGTACTGGGTCCAGTTCTGGGCTTTCCAGTACAGGAGACAGAGACACTGGAAAGTGCCCAGTGAACAGTCACAGAGGTAATGAAAAGAGTGGAGCATCTCTTCTATGAGGAAAGGCTGAGTGAGCTGGGGCTGTTCAGACTGGAGAAGAGAAGGCTGAGAGGGATTTTATCAGTGTGTATAAATGCCCATGAACAAAAGGGAGACAAGATCTTTTCAGCAGTGCTTAGGGACAGAACAAGAGGCAATGTGATCAAATTTAAAAAAAAAGGAAAAAAAATCAATCTGAACACCAAAAACTGCAAGAGTGGTCTAACATCAGAATGGGTTGCTCAGAGACATGATGGAATTTCCGTCCATGGAATCATGTAAAATCAGGTTAGAGCCCTGGGCAACTAGCTCTGCCTTATGCTGCTTGAGAAGCAGGAATGGACTAGATGAACTGAAGAGCTGCCTTCCAACCTGAACCATGTATCTCTGAGTATCTGTGATATTCCACAGTAGAGTAGTTGCTGTGTTTAATTGCATTTGCTCATCGGATATAAAAGTATCTCTGTGGAAGAGTCCATCATCAGAGTAGTGGTACATAAGAATTGTTATTTAAAGCAAAAGGGCTCTTACTAATTGCAGCAGACCTCCAGGAGCTTCCTAGCCTGCACAGGGTGAATTGACTTCCTCTTAGTGATTATTCCATGGATTCCCTATTCTAGTTTTGCAACAATGCAAATAGCACTTGCGAATAAAATAACGTTGTAGCTATTTGGTTAGCTACTTGAAATGGTCTCTGGAAGCAGGTAATGGAAAGCAGGCTAATGCTAGACTGAAAGCAGAGAGGAATACAGCTATCATATAGGGTTTCTGCCTGTCTTCCTAGTATGCAGCTATGCTGGGAATTCTGTCACATGGGTAACATGTTATGTCAATTCTATAGAGTATTTTCCTTTTATGGCCGTGCTGTGTTCCTGTAGCTGCTGATATGACCATTGCTTTGTCTGCTTGGCAATGCACTGTAATTAACCGTCTGCTAATTAACAATGCCTTTAAACTAGGATTTTAAAAATGTAGTTATTTGTAGGAGAACACCAGATAAATAATTGAAGCACTGGAATGAGGCTTTCTTAATTTCATGTTCTGTGCTGTTTGGTGACACAAATATATCTTATTAAAAAAAGAAATTTAGTCTTCAACAGGAAAACCCTTTTGAGTATGTCAGACACTTCACGTGAAGACAATTAGGTTGCTGTTGACATATAAACTCTTAGTTCTCTCAGTAATGCTGAAGAAGACTCTCTTTTTTCTTAATGCACATTGGTCTGCTATTTTATAGTCACTATACAGAAATATCAACCATTGCCATGTAACTTAAAAACCCAAAGAGGTACATGTTTCTAGAATGAATCAGATTTCCTATGCAAGTTCTGACCAGACAGTCACTTCCCAGAAATACTGTACTGTGTGACATATGCACTTACTTTTGCGTTTGGGAAATCCCAGGAAGAAATGCAACACAGTGTGTGGGTCTGTGCACTCTGAGTGCCCAAATCACACCTTCCTGACCCTTTTTCAAGCCTCGCTCAACTTCTGTGCTCTCACTCTCTCCACTTTTGCCCAGGACAACTCTTTCCCTTCATGTTCCTGTTCTCTGGGCACCCTTCCCAGACCTACCCATGAGCTGTGTTCACCATTCTCCTCTGCTGTGTTTCTAATGCTACAAAAGAAAGCACTAGGTAAGGGTAGGGAAAAAAGAACCTCGGAGCCACTTGCTTTGGAGCTCTGCAGGAAATACAGTGATGGGTCTTTTCTCCCAGTAATGGCAAGGTGAAGAGAAACATAAGACTTGAAACGTGCATGTGATTTGAAGCTTGTCTTTGAATCCCATATTGGAGCACAATTTTCTATCCTTCTTATTCAGGGGTGCTCCTCTTAAATTCAGTGATGTCAATAGGTACTTGCTATCCAGGGTGACCTGGACAAGCTCTCTTAGCAGGACTCAGGATGATTTAACTGCAGCCTTCCAGTACCTGAGGGGAGCCTACAGGAAAGGTGGAAAGAGACTACAAGAGTATGTAGTGATAGGAAAAAGGGACATGGCTTCAAACTGAAAACAGTAGGTTTAGATAAGATATTAGGAAAAAACCCTTTCCTGGGAGGGTGGTGAGGCATTGGAACAGGCTGTCCGGAGAAGTTGTGGATGCTCCATATCTGGAAGTTTTCAAGGCCAGGTTGGATGGTGCTCTGAGCAGCCTGATCTTTTGGAAGGTGTCCCTACTCATGGCAGGGGGTTTGGAAAACTAGATGATCTTTAAGGTCCCTTGCAACCCAAAGCATTCTATGATTCTAGGAGTCTATGATTGCTGGAAAATACACTGCTTGTCAGATAGGAAAAGATAACCCATGGCCTCTTCATCTCACCATTTTTAGCTTCAGGCTGCCCATCTTTCGTTTCTTTCCCTAACCATTCTTGTTCCCTGTTACTTCTCAGGAACCACTTTGCAAACTGCCCATTTCCACCTTTCTGCCTCCCTTCCCCTTGCATCTGCCTTTGGTCAGCTCCAAATCTCCCTTCACAGGCTTGTTCTTCCAGTGCTACCACACAAGGTCTTTTCTTCTGCTGCCTCTTTCCCTTGCCCACAGCCCCTTCCCACCCTCACCCTGGAGTCCTTTCCCAGGCCTGGATGCTCCAGTTCCATTTTCTTTTTGTGCTGTGCCCAGGTGAAACTGAAATCTTGCTCTGCCCTCTGCAGCTTCCACCAGGAACATGTGTAGGAAGGGTGCAGTTTCTAGACAGTTACTGATTTCTGAACAGGTGAAATCACTGTTTCTGAAATGTTTATAACCGGATCATGTTGGATGGAAAAAGGCAGGAGGTTTTTCACATGTAAGCCACTTGTCTCCCATTAGATTTCAAGTGACTTGTCTGGACCTCTAGATTTAAGGGCAGGTTTTAGAAGTCTGAAAAAATGTACAAAACACTATTCTTTCCCCACACTCACCCTTGTGGGTGGCTGGATCTTGCCACGTCAAATTTTTCCCAGCTATTCATCATCCAGTGTCCAACTGAATCTGCAGTTTTTCATACATGCAGTTAGAAGCTGACAATTCCTATTATGGGCAGTTTTGTAAAGAGTTTTATCATATCATTATCTTATCATTAACATGCCAGGCTAAATTCCTAACAGGAGTTGCAACCAATCCCACCTACTATATAGAAAAAAAAAATAATCAATCATTTATTGATTTAGAACACCAACTACTGAACATGATAGTAAAATATGTCACACTGACACTGTGTTTTCATGTTGCCTCATCCAAGACTTAATTAAGACAGCTCAAAAAGCATATTGACTTCCATTAGCTTTGTATCAAGTTCTGACTGAACAAACAACTGCTTATAAAAGATGAGAGATAATAAACACAGCCAGCTTGTTTTTTAATGTGAATTTGGAAGAAGGAAAGAATAATGGGCTGAGGAATGTTTTGTTTCTTCTTGTCAGGGTGAAAGAAAGGAAAAATACACCCAAGATGTTTCTTTAAAAGATCCATTTAAATGGGACCACTGCTGAAGGAGGCAATTATTTTTTTTATCATAAAAGCTTGACAGCCTCTTTTAGGGCTGAAATGCAGAAATAAAATGAAATCTTTTGTATGATGGATTGAGTTAAAGCACAGCAGCTTTCTGAGTGGGAAAACCAGAGAAGTGATTAGGTTATTTTTATTACTTTAGCTAGAGAGACTGGGTACTGCTTCTACAACTAGTCACTGGGGTGTAATTAATAGACCATTTGCCAATAGAATATGGTGCTTTAAAAGCAGATGCTGTTTGGTATTTCAGCTATCTTGCTGCATCTCAGGTGGTTGTAAAGAGTGCAGAGGTGTGTAGCATGGTCCGAGCTGCTCTCCTGGACCGTACACGGTTAATCCGCGCTGCTCTGAGAGCCCTTTGCTGTGCAGAGGGCCAGGCAGAGCGTGGGGCTGTCCTGGCTGGCTGTGGCTGGGCTGGGAGCCCGCTGGCAGCTGCGGGCCAGGGTGTGCCAGGTGCCAAAACAAGTCCCAAACTCGGCTTGGCGGGCAGGAGTGGTGTGGCTCCCATTCAAGAGGAAATGAGGAACCATTTTACCATCCTGGACTGGCTTGAGCAGTGAAGAGCTATCCAGAGCCCTTCTGTCAGGTCGGACCTGCTGGTTTGTGGTGAAACCTCAGTGCCGCAGAGAGAGCTCCCTTCATGTCAGCCCAGAAGAGCTGCCTCTCCTTTCTCATCCACTTGCACCCGTGAAGGTGTTGTCTGTTAGGGCTAGCCCAAGCTTAGCTGATAGAATAATAACCTTCAGCACCTCCAGGTGTTGCAGGTCTTAACAAGGATGGGGGGACAGAGGAATCTGGTCTCAGCTGCAGTTGCTTTGCTTATTACATGCTGGTGCAAGGGAATAAAGAAGCAAAGTCAACCAGGAACTTAAAAACAATGTGTATTAAGGACTCCCTGACAAAGGCACTGATCTTGTCCAGCATGGTTTAATACACCTTATTCTGGGTTTAGGATACACCTCTGCTCTGCAGAGATGGATTTGGATTACACTGAAGTTTAAGCATGCCAGTTCGTGCTGGAGATGGGGTGAGTCTTCCAAAAGGGTCAGAGCACAAAGACTACAACCATGTCTCACTGGCACTGCATCCTCTATTTCTCATTTTGCATAGGAAATAGACATAGACAGCAACATGGACCTAAGTGTTTATTTACATGTTCCTGATTAAAATGTTTACCACTGGGGAAAGAGCAATTAAGATGAGTGGGAGATATTAAGAAAATAAGTGTAATGAAAGATCTGTAGGCTTGTTTTTTCCAGAAAGGATGCTAAGAGGGAGAAAAAATAATTTGTCGTGGATGCTATATAACCCTTGAAGAAATACAGTCTATTTCTCTGCCTCTGACATATTTGAGAGATCTCATGGTCTTCAAACTTTTTTTTCCATTTTATTCTTCATTTTTTGCAGTGCTTTAGATGTTCTTATGCTGCTTGTATACCTGTTTACAATTTTCTCCCTGAATCCCTGAGCCTGCAGATAGCCAGAGAAAGGAAATATATGTGCCTTCCTTAGAATTATAAAACTGCTTAGGTTGGGAAAAGATGTTTAAGATCATTGAGTCCAACCATTTGATCTCTTTCTGACTACAGGCCAAATTTCTCCTCTTTGGTGTGGAAGAGAGAGACAAACCAGTGACATCTAGTAGCCCCTTCAAAATTATATTGTATGATAACTTCAGGCATAAATGAGAAAAATGAGAAAAATGCATGCCTCCCATCCCATGCTGCTTCTCTGCTGTCCATGTAAGTTTTGTCCCATAGTTTCCATTTACTTTTCAAGTCACATGGACTGAGTACATTGAGAGTTTTCCACCTTCCAAAGCACAGCTACTTTAACAAGTGTTTGTGAAGCAATTTAGGGCCTGTTATTGGTGACAAGGCTGTGAGAAGCCTCCTTAGGGGCCCTGGGGATCACTTTTCTGCTCAGGCCCTGGCCAGTGGTGCCTGCTGGGGCATCTGTGCCTTGCTTGACTGGTCCAGACCCACCTGGCTGACTGGACAGCTCAGTCAGACCTCATCCCCTTCCTGTCCCCTTGGCCTTCCCTCTGCCCTCAGCTCTTGCTGCCCAGTCTGCACAGGACAGTGCAATGATGTAGCCAATCTCACACTGAGATCTGCTTCAAGGCTGATTTTTTAATGCTGTTTTTTTAATATTTTGTTTTCTTTATTGTTCATTGGTATAGTTAGTACCACAGTAGGTAATCCTATCTGCAGCTTTTGAGAGCTGCCACAGCAGACTTGAACATAGCATAAAGTTCATTTACAGAGCTTAACAAGCTGCCACTCATCAGCTGCCATGGTGGCTGCCTTCCTATGCTCTTAGTCTGCAGTAAATGCAAGATAATTCAGCTTATCTTAACTCTTTATTGCTGCAGGCTCAATTGAATTAAATCACCTCACATTTGCAAGGTTACACACACATACAGGATTACTACCACTCAGTTGCTGGTGGAGAATCTGACAACAGCTGAGCCCAGCCTGAATATTTCTTACTCCTAAGGATATTTTATATGGCTGTCTGCATGTCTTTTGAATTTGTTTGCATAGAGCTTTGTATCTAAGAGAAGGTGCTCTACTTCTAGGTGCCAGCTTCTGTTAGTAAAGGAATTTACCTTAGGCTGAACTGGTGACAGTGGAGAGAAAGAAACAGGCTCCATAACAAATAGGAGCTCTTAGCCTTGGGCTCAGATGATACTCTAGGCATTGAAAGGTTAGGAAATTCCCTTACAGGAACCCCAGGCCCTGCACAGTTAGCCAGAATTTATCAGAGATATTTCAAGGGATGAAGTCATGCACAGTATTTTTCTGTTATTACTTGGTGTCTTTCAACAAGATGAAAATTAAATCTCAAATCTCCCCAGTATGTTTATAGTTAAAATTTGGAGAAGTTTACTGCTAAGTAGGAACACAGCATGAAAAACTTAACCAGAAGAGCTGGAAGAATTCAAGGTAGACACGAGAAAGGATCAAGTCAGCAGAAAGTGTTGTTGGGGCAGAGGAGGCAATACAGGCAACCTCTGAGGAGACAAGGAATTTTCTATGAAAAGTGGCCACAAATAGAAGAAGGACCATGTAAATATGGCATATGTTTTGAGGTCCTTATGAGTAAGATATTTATGGAAAAACGTTGCACACACGGGATGCCCTGCCATCTGAGGCTTAGTGACCCCCAGAAATCTGCTGCTTAGGCGATCCATTATTCGGATGATAGAATCATGTGATGATGGTTACAAGATAAATTGCACACCCTTTTTAAATTTTTTCTTTTTTAATAAGGTGCAGGGTGAGTATGGATTACCTTTGAAAGTAACATTAGTAGCTGACTTTTCAGGTAAGGTAGTAATGGCTTTTAACAGTTCAACTAAAAAAAGAAGTCTTCATCTATTACCTTCAAGCAGATTTCAAGAGTCTTGAAGTGCTAAATTTGTACTAGAATGATCTTGAGTGCCATGCTGTTAGCACTCCAGAAAAGTATTCCAGCACCTGCTCTCACATAGAATTAGCTCTACTTATATTCCTAAAAAGAAGACCAAATGTATTATACTATCTGCTATAAATAATTTCACATGTATCTCCAAGAGCCATGATATTGTAAATATTCAGCAGTTTCTGTTCATACAGTAATAGGGAAAGGTAATACACTTCATTATGGATAACTTGAATTTCAAAGTAAGTGGAGAACCAACTTTATGATCTATACATAACACAAAATGTTTTTAAAATCCCTACCATTATAGTCTTGGTTATTGTTTAATGATAAAAGCTAAAAACTAGAAAAGAATGAACTACATTCATATCAATTTCTTTAAAACACCTTCTTTGAACACCAAGATGGATTGTGAGTCAAGTGGCTTGCTCTTTATGTTCAGTGCATACAACAATGATTTCAATAAGGTCAAAACCAGTTAGGTAAACCTTGAAAGCATTTGCTATTTATAAATCACTGAACTTCAAACAAGTACACATCATACACCGGAATCTGACCTAGCAGAAATAAAATCTAAAGGGGATTGAAACTCACAGAGTCGTTATACCACTTCTCACACAATATCATGTTTAAAGCACGTTCTTCTAGGAGCTTCTCCAGCCAATATGGTTTATAGGTCAAAACTTTCAGCTTCCTTTACCACAGCCTTCAATATACTTAAATATATGAGTGACTTTAGAGAAAAACAAATAGTGAAGAAAGAAACTGGGACATCCCGTTCATATATTTTTCAAGGTATGTTCCAAAGCAGCCTGAGGGGTATAATTCTGGGGTCCAATTCCCTCCTGCCAACTGGCAGCACTGGAACAGACAATCTAGATTTTATGATTTAAACTCAGTTCTATCAATCAAGACTGAAATAAACACAGTACTGATTTTTACTGTTTATATTTATTTGTAAATATTCTTTTACATAGAAACTTCCATCTGCACTCCAGGAAGTGTCAGATCTTTTGTACCTGCTTTCTATGGTTTTTTATCAACTATGCACTGAATCTGGTATGACATAGAGTCAGAAGGTGCACAGGCGATTTTCAGCTACACAGAACTGTAAAAGTCAGGGCAAAGACATTCAAAAGCCAGTATTATATTCAAATCTTTAAATTCCTAAGGCAGCCTTGGATAGGGACGTGTGAGAAGACACCCCTAATGCAGGCTGTGCTGTGGTGCCAAAAGAGCTGGGAGGGAAGGGGGGCTGATATTATCTTCAGCTGACCTGGATGGATTTGGAAGAGGACATATGTCTACACCTTCAGCCAAGGGTTATAAATATGGGATTAAGTTCCCATTCCTTTATGCTACACTTCCATCTAGGAAAGCTGAGTTACCTCAGTATTTCCACAGTTGTGAACTAGCGATCTTTGCCATAATGGCTATATAGTCACATTTTTGTTCCAGAGCAGTCTGCCTACCATTTATAGGCCTCCCATTAAAGTGACTTCTTTAGTGACTTTTTTATGTAGCAGCTATAATTGGGGATCAAATATTTTTGGTGGCAAGATATCATTCCTATGATTGGCACTCAGTAAATTGAAGATATGTTTCAGATTTTGGAGACAGAGAGATGAGAAGACTCTGTGATCTTAACAATCTACCCAAAATGTGGATAATATATTTAGATAAGAGCAATGTTACAGTCATGAGAAAGATCTATGAAGCTGTCTGAAAGGAGAAGAAATTACAGAAATGAAAGAAAAGGAACAGAAAATGATATTCTTAATGGGATTGTTTTCAATGCATTTGCAAATGTCCCCAGCTCTTTTCTTACACAGTATGAAGCCCAGCTGTTGATCACACACACCAAGAGTGTGCATGTAACTCTTGCACTACATTTTAATTGTGGCAGAGTGACTGTTAGCAGGTATGATCCATGTATATTCTTGTACAAAGGGAAGAAGCACAAAATAAAAATAACACTGTCAGCTGAAGAGGAGCATTTGTGCTCATGTTGGAGGTGGAAACTTGTCACATCAGACATCATCGTGAAAAATCAGACCTTATGTGTTCATGTAGAGGCCACTCCTTTGGCTGAAGCATTCTTCCAGTTAAGGAGTAGCTGCTGAGTGACAGAAATCATGAGTTAAGATGCCAGAGCGAAGGGCTCATTTTACAAACTGGGCCTGTTAAAATGTGAGCACTCCCTGTAGCATATTTAAAAGACTTTATAGTCTTAACATGTTCCAGTCTTGCTGGTCAAGTTCGTGTCTCCTGTCCACGGGTACCTGCTAGAAAGATAAGTGCTTTGATGGAGTTCAGACAGGAGCAAACCCATTGGGGATTGCTGCTTTACCATTGCCATGCAGGAGGCTTACAAAGTATCTAAATGTACCTTTGCTTCCCATTTGGCCATTCTGTAAAATGTAGAGAAACTACACACGCTTGTTTTCCTCAGCCTGGAAGTCAGAACAACGTTCGTTTACTAGGCTGTTTGTGTTAAGTTTGATTAACACCTGTGGTTAAAGGGAATGACTGTTCATACTGAAGTCTGGAACAAAATATGATTTTGTTAATGATATCCCAGAGTAAAAGAGTCCTCAGATAATCTTTTTTTACATCACATTGTGCTGTGAGCAATTGTGATGAGATTCAGGGAAAGATGAAGTGAGACTTTAACAGATAGAGAGTGGACTATGATTTGGAGGTAAAATAAGTCTTCTTTCCAATAATAATTCACAGGGATAAAATTTACACTGATTTCATTAGGAATTTGCCCCATGAAGAATCACTTAAAACACTCTGAGTCTTGAGCCCTGGATATTTGGAAGCAATGACTTCATATAGGAAAATTCAGTTGTTCACTTTGCTTTCTTGAATTCCATTTTATTTCTATGATTAAAGGAGTATCTGCTACCTCTGTCTCTCTTTAAAGTTTCAGTTTTCCAAGATGAATATATCTTTTGGAATGTGTGTAGGGATCACCTACCACCTGAAACACACGGGTATTATTTTTATGCTGACAGGAACAACCTGTAATTTTCAATATCTCTAACTGTGAAACGACCTATAGTAACCTATTGACATATGAATGTATTTACTTCTCAGTCAGCTATGAGTGTCAAATGCTAAATGCAGCATATAAATACATTAGGTGAATCTGCAACATTTATTAAAAGGATCTGGGTCCATGGTCTTTTAGTAGCCTTTTGCAAATTTTACAAGCACACCAGTAAAAGTACAAACTTATTTGAAATCTTTGAAGTTAAATTTCCTGGTATAAATAAGCCCAAAGTGTCAAAGCTGACAAGCCTGAAAATGCCCATGTTGGCACATAGCCTGGGACAAACAGTTCCTATGATCAAATCAGGTTTGGCTATAGTGACCCAGAATAATAAAGTCAAGCTTACCAGCACCAGGCTCTAAACTAGCTCAGAGCTGACCCAAACGACATCATACTAGACCCTGTTCTGGAATGGAGCTGAATGGAGAATTCTGTTATCCTAATATGACTGGTACTGTCTCATGCTAGTGTTACCCATGGCTTTTTGCTCATTTTGGGAATCTGTGGCCTTTGTATGCACACTGGTTCTGCATGCACTTTAATCCAAGTAAATTTGCTCTTTTTGCTCGTGTTAAATTCATGAGGAACACAGATTTTTTCCTACCCATTCTATAGCATGAAGTGGGCACAAGTTTTCTAGGTGTTTTAGAGCTCTGGCTTCAAGGAAAAAAGCTGACCTTATCTTTAGAAGAGCTGTTTTCAGCTGTTAAACAGGCAGCCACAGGGAAGAGGGTCTGTCCGAGTCTCTACTGCAAAGGAAAGAGGTTCCATAACAAATACTGAGCCCCAGGCTTAGTGCCATGGCTGGATTTTGTCCACCCAATCCAGGGCTAGCACTTCTAGTTGTTATTTGCCATTGCAAGGGCAAATGGGAACCTTTTGAAACAGCAGCCAAGCAGTGGGAATAATCAAGTCTCCAGGAGCTGAACTCATTTGCTTCTCCTCTTGCTGAGCAGCAGAGCCTGTTTCTGACTTCCAAGAGATGCGTTGCCTTAGAAGAGGTTTGGGGAAGAATGGCTCTGTTCCTAGCCTTTTGCAAACTAACCTTCAGAAAAGAGTACCAAAAATGTGTTCTTTTAATGATGCCAGCCATCCAGGGGATCCCTGAGTAATACTTCTTTACACTGCTTTATTCTTGAGATCTTTATCACACATGATCTGCTGAAAGAGAAATAAATATGGATCTATCTACTTGTCTTATTACACCAGGAGCTCAGAAACACTCCTGGTACTTGCTTATGCCTCTCTCCTCTCCCTATGCAACTGCAGACCCTTGCCTTCAAACCAAAAACATCTGTGGGGGGATACTGAGCACTCCCTTGGATCTTTTCCTTTGGACAGCCCAGTTTGGAATTGTGCTTGGTGCTGCAGAGAAGACCAGTTTGCTAGCACTCTTGGGTGTTTTTATTTTTGGCCCACAACAGAAAATATTCCATTTGGGATTTGTTTTCCTCTACCACCACAGTACTGGGAAGTTGCTCTTTTGTTGTTGTTGATCTTCTATCAGTTAAAGGAATTAAGCAAACACACTTCATTTGTCAATCTGACAAATGAAAAGAAAGAGAAAAGAACAAACCCAGCATCACAGGATGCTAAGAAAATTACTTCTATTTTTAGCCTGGTACATTTTCAGACATGTAAACACCTCTGTTAATCGCAGACCCTGCGGCAGTGCTCTAGGGATTATTGAATTGCTTGGAAAGCTGGCAGCCCTATATGGCATACCAGTGAAGGACTTGACAAGGCTAATTGTGTTCCAAGCTGTTTTCAGCACCAGTGGGAAATGAGGTCTGTGTGCTGGATGTACTGTACAAACTGAGTAGTGACGGAGGAAGGGAGGTGGGAAGAGTGAGGTGCTGAATAAAGGTAACAGGATCCATAAGCATATGACATTTCACTAATATATTTGGCCTCTGGAATCTGAAAGGCAGTTGCATGCTTAACAGGCATGTGATGTACTATCGTGAGTGACTGCATTTCCCTTGGAAATTTTAAATGGCTGTTAGCTCTGGAGTACCTCTTTCTAGCTCTTTTCTCTGCACCAGTAAGAATAAAAAATTCATTATTATTGATGTTTTTCCTCTAGACACAGGATTTTTCAGATCCTGAGAAGTAATTTTTTTTCCCCTCAATATGCTTATGAAGCCTAAAAGTTATGTCCAGAATATTTCAAGCTCTACTAATAACATTTCAGGATTGTCCTCTCTTACAAATTCCCAGCAGCAACAAACAATTTGCAAATACCTTTTGTCTTGTCTTCCTGTCTTCAAATATGGATTACCATCTAATCTATTGCTTGAGTGACTTATCTGCTGTCCTATGAGGTGTTCCTTAAGGAGTATTTAATTCAAAACCTGTGTAAGCAGACAAAACCTCTGCTGTGTTTGCACCTGTTTATCTCATATTTAAAATTGTTTCTGTTCATCAAATTCAGTGTATTTCACCACACCACTTTCCAAGGCTTTGGATACCTATTCAAAACCTGTTTATGTGACTCTTTGGGTTCTAGTGGGAGGAGTCAGGTAACATTTCATGTCTTAGAGATCCATGAAAACTAGCTTGCTTTCCATGCTGCAGGAACAAACATGCCATAAAAATACCTCATTGGAACACCTTTAACAACATTTCCTCTTTTTATGAGCACTGCAACAGATTTGTGCTAGGTCTGGCTTTGGTGCCTTGGTTTCCTCTGTCATATTCTGTTAAACATAAAATGTCCTGCAGAAAGTGATCTGTTTCTTCCTTTCTAGGGTATATCTGCCAGTCTTACAATGACAATGCAACCTAAGATTGTGATCAAACTTGAGAGTGCTACCTCTTAAGAACTGGTGTTATGAGCCCTCTCATTGAGGATTTAATAACAGGAAATTTTGGGAAACACAATCTCAGAGGGAGATTGTTGGCATCATGGGGTTTTGGAATAATCTGTCTACCAGAATAATAAAAGAGAAGCCAGATAAAAGTATTGAAAGGATGTGAGACGAGGTAAGGAGAAATGGAGGCTTGGGGAAAATAGCCAGGAAATGAGAGAAGGTCTGGAAGAATATCAGGGGTGTGATGGAAAGAGATTGTGAGAAGAAGCATTTCCAGAAGGGAGAAGCCTGGCAGAGAAGTATTAAGTGATGTTAAAGGCAGTGATGCATGCTCTGGCCTGGGGACAGGAGCAGTTTGGGGCTTGCAAGGGCAGCACTCTTTCTAGGAGTCTGGACCAGGAAACAAAAGGATTGTTATGTTTGGGAGCAAGCTAACAGGCAACCTGTAAGCCCATCTTCCTAAAAGTATTATGAAACGTCTTGTTGGTGCACTTAGAACAAAATGGTAAGGACACTACTTCTCATAAAAATGTTTCAGTTCTGGATTGAAGGATACATATATCCCTCTGAAAATAAAGAGTAACGTGTTCTCTGGCCCACTGAGCAACTGTCAATGAAATGATAACGTTTCACTTTCTCCTCCCAATCAAATAAGCTATTCTTATCCATTGACTGTACTAGCAGCAGGCCTTCATCTGCATTCCCCCATGAATCATCCTTGAATATTGGCTGGGAGGACCTAAACTATGAGTGGGGACCTACCAACAGTGTGGTTGCTCCACACTCCAGCTTAGTTTTCCAGGAAAGTCATAACATGTGAAAGTGGCCTGAGGTTCAGAAACAAGTGTGAGAAGGATGTCTTCCTAAGAGAAGTTTTTTTTCAGTCATCCTTTAGCTCTGAAAATGAATGTGAAATCTTGAAGAGGTGTTTCCAGCCAGTGTAGGTTTTCTTGTTTTCCACTGTGCCTGACGTGAATGAGATCAGCATCTGAAACCTGCACAACAATGAACTTAGAGCTGGTTTCTCCCAGTTTCCCCTATCAGAGTGATGATGACCAATTTGCAGGGGTGTCAAGTCACCAACAGAGCTTCAGAATGGTGCCAGCACTGTGATAATTTTAAAAATAAATTTTAAATACATTTAAAAAAGGTGATGTAGGGATGACAGTTTCAGTATAGGATAGTCCCCTTCTGTGGAGACCCTGAATACTTAGAGAGCAGTTCATTCATGAAAGAGAGGGATTAGAGATTTGTACCCAAACACTAAAGTAAGGTCTCATGATTATTTTGCTGTACTATCAAAAAATTAATAGGTAGTGTGCATTGGTGTGCATAGGTCATAGACTAACCTGCAGCATGGTGTGCTGATGATCTAATCTGGTGTCATATTTGGATGGTAGGACATCTACCTCGCATGTCCTGTCCTTTATGTGGTCTTCAGATAAAAGGGAAAGGAAAGTAAATTGTACACTTTGAAAAATAGTTAGGATGTAGCTGAAGTACCTGCATGGATCCATAAATTGAGGAGTACTCAAGTCTTCCCATCACATCCTACGCAACTGTAGGATATTTATTTTTTGTTACCACGAAGCTGAACTTTAAAGAAAGTAAAAATAAATTAGTTCCTAAGACTCTGTTCTGAGAGAAGCTGTAACTACCAAGACCAAGAACTGCTATGATTACTCCTCAGACATCAGCACAAATATGGCAATATATTCTGCCAACAAACAATGTGCTGTTCCATTGCTGTAGGACTATCAGCCCCAAATTGCCATCTGTGTCTCCTGCAGTGTTCAGTGTCCCATGTGGCTGATTAGCTGGCATATGCCAACATGTGAGAGAAGAAATTGTTCTGTCTTGTTGGAGGGCTTTTTCTGTTCAGAATTCTAGGTATTTACACTTGTTCATCGAAAAGGTAAAGTGTTTGTTATGGGAGCTGTTCATGTTCTGAGAACTGCACAGAACAAATAGGACACATAAATCTTGACTGCAAAGAATTTATCTAATTCAGAAAAAAGACTTACAGGGTCAGATGGATGACTAGTTGTACATTTTTAAAATTGCTGCAGATGGAAACCTGGGTTTTCATGAAAAAAAATTTCACAAGAAATTATTGGTTAGAGCTGATTTGATTTTAGATAAGAACTAACCATAAGTTTCAGTTCAGATATTCTGCTGTAAAGTTATAGTTAGGCTGTTCTGGGTTTTCTCTTTTTGTGTGTAATTCCTCTTTGTGAACCGAACTGCAGTCCCACCGATGCAGTCTTGTCTCTTGCTAGTAGGGGACCATGTAGTGTCTCACTGAAGATGTAGTCTAAACAATAAACATTATTTACAGAGAAGAATATAGAGCAAATACACTTTTATTCCCAGTAGAATAGAAATATTTCACCAAAAAGAGATCCACAACAAATTTTCATGAAGCAATTTCATTTCATTGGTTTTGTCTGTCTTTCTCTTTTGTAAGGGCACTTGTCTTCATGCCAAACAGACATCAAGGAGCCAGAAGGGTGGGGGATTTGTAGCTGAAAGGATGAAGAGAGACTGGTTTCTGAAATACTTGGAGCTGACAATGCTGCTAATCATCTGTGGCTGTTTTTCAAAGAATTATAACCTGGCAAACACATACAACTTCTGCTGACTCTAAAAGGTTACTGAGATAAATATACAGTTGCCTACTTTAGCAGTGTAAGTTTGCCCGAATAATTTTTCAAACCTAAGAGAAGGAGAAACTTGGCCTGAGACCACCACGAACTCAGGAAGCAATGAAATCCTGCCTAGATGAATTATCTAATATTATTCATAATTAATACACATTCATTATTATTATGCTAAACACATATCTAGCTATGGTTAAAATGCTTCTGCTGAGAGTACTCTGGAATAGAAACCACTTCTTTTTGTCTAGAGTAAAAGGACAGTATTGTGTGGTTCCTGGTTCCTGCACAGAGGCTATGTATAAAATAAAATTCCAAAATAAGACCTAAAGGCAGTGGAAAAGTAGGATGTAGCATCACAACTCCTTCTTTTGCAGGAATTTTGTTGTTACTTCACAGAGTTAAGAAGCTGGTCTGGTCAAGCTCTGTATCTTTCCAGCTGAATCCTATACATTAAATAATCTCCTATTTCTTGTGGTTTAAAAAGTAATTATTAGGCCATGGCCAGAGAAAATTCAGGGTAGATCGGCAAACTCTTCAACAATTTAACTGTGAATGGGACAAGTTTGATCTCTGTGGAGACCCCCTCAAGATAAGTTCTGCTGATGTTCTGCCAGGCTTTCAAATGTTGTTTGCAACTTTAGAACTCCAATGAATCTCTAATAATTCACCTCAGCAGCCCCTCTCAGGAGCTTTTAACCCAAGTAGCTTGCCAGCTTTCTTAAACATGCTCTACTGTATATAGACACTTCAGCTTTTTGTGTATTGCTGTTTCTTTGCCCGTATGAACCACTCCTTAAAATGGTCTGTTTCCCTGGCACTGGGAATGAAACTGGAACAGCTTGTCCTGGCAACTGTTGCTAGTCTACAGTAATTGGATGTATTAAAAATAAAAACAACAACAAAACAATTGTTTTTCCTCATTCCTTCCCAGTAGAAATCAGTTAGTCACAGCCTTTATTTAGCACATGTGACATTTACCTAAGCAAAGGCAACTGGTGAGCCAGTTCTGTGTAACAGGCCTGAGGAGCACAGATCTTACTCATGCTGCAGACTTTGTTCTGTTGTCCTGCTTGTCACCAAGGGTTAGTCATTATTCAGGATGTTTCTGGTAAAAGGACAAGCTGCTATGAGATCATTATTGCCATGAATTTGAAAGGAATTGGACAGAGGAATTACTGTTGGGAGTACCTTGCAGCAACAGCCCATGCAAAGAGTTTTCCCTGGGCTTCATGTCAAGGAGGCGTGCCAAGGAGCACATCCTTGGCACAAATTGTCACCTTCAGAGATTCTTTTCTGCAGTCGATCAGATTCCTGTGTGCTCCTGCTTATGTGGGGGTTCTTGCAATAAATTACACCCTTGTTCGTCCATCACATGGTACCTTTCCTGTCTCCTACCTGTCCCCATCCCTGCAATCTTTATGTCCAGTCTCCAGGGAGAACTGGGGGATCATTTTATTTTCTTGAGAAGACACCTGATTTATGACATGTGGGTTCAGTTGTCCTGCGGTGGCTGCTCAAGACAGGTCAAAATTTGGATGTGTGAGGAAGGATAATCAGGAAAGTCTTGGTTGTTTTATGTGTTGTTTCATTTTTCTGAAGGTAACTGTAGTGGAAGTGAAGGTCCCCGGGGAGCTGTAGATTCAAATTGATTTCTCTTCTCAGACTGAGGTCACCTCGAGCTACATCACCCAGAGAGAAACACTTCACTACCTGGCATGATGCAGATGACCTCTTGATATGATCTCCGAATAAAATGCAGTTTTGACTCTGTAACCTGCTTGTAGTGATCTGCATTTGGGCAGTAGTATAGCTGGAGTCTAGATACCCATCCTGCTACATGCCCTAATAACTGTGGATTCTCCTTTCCTGCAGACTTCTGTCAGTGTTGTGACTCCAACTCATCATTTTCTTTGCATTTGTTGACAGCATCTAAGAGAGAACTGAGTCAACTGAAATGTGCAGTGCAACATCTGATTAATTTTTTCAAGATGTCCCTTTGTTTCAATGGGAAATATCAGAAATTCTCAGTTTGTGCTAAATTAAATTGTTCTTTAGGTTTTACCTCCATTCTTGTCACACCAGACATAATCTCTCCCTCAGTTCTGACCAGCCTTGTGTGTTGCCTGTGTTTTGTGTGTTGCTTGTGTTTTGAGGGGTGGTTTCTGTCTGTCAACTGTCTAACTCAGGAAAAGGCTCTTTCTTTTCTCTGACAGCATCTTGACTGAAAAATAATGCTCTCACATCTCAGTTTCATCTAGGCATCACCCTGCTTGTGCAAAGCGAGTTATTTTGGTATGTACATTCACATGAGGACATTCTTTCACTCTATCAGCCAGCATTTAATCGTTGCTTAGATTCAGAATATATAAAATTTTATTTTTAAAAGATACATTGCTATACATAAAAGCCTCCCAGGGTGACTTTGAAGTTTGAAGATAATTATTTGGCAAGCAATGTGGGGTCTGCTGACATGGTTGGTTAAAGAACACATTGTGCTAATTTGCAGTTATACTAACAGAGATAAGAAGCCTGAACTAAAGAACTCAATACAATCAGGGGCGTTTAAATGGGACCTATGCTAAGCCTGCTGGATCTCCTGAGGTTCTGGCTCTAGTTTAGAGCATTTCTTTATTTAAAACCCCTCTGTCGAAAAGCGAGATGTGTTGAATGTTCCAAAGGAATGTGAAAGCTGGAAGACTCTCTAGAAAATGAGATTTCCCTTTCATGCCTGATAAGCGATTCATCTATTGTTACCTGCTTTTCCTTTCCCAGATAATTACAGAAGATATGAATTTTATCTCCCATGTTAATACTATTTATCTAGTGTTAAAGACTTTACTGGATGAATTGATATGCTCTGAATTTTGCAAAAGATCCACAAACAGAGGTATAAGGCAGCAAATAACTAAGGACATTGGTCTTCTAGTTTGGCCTTACAGAAAGAACCTTAAGATGAACTTTGGTTATTCCTGTAGGAGTGATTTAAAATACCTTCTCCATTTTTCTGCCAGATACTATTACCCCAGCAGCAGAGGCAGCAGAGAGGGTGATACACCTTCTCTCAGCTACAGAGGTCATAGCCTGGTGTATTCACTGAAACTGCAATAAGACTTAGCTTTTGGGCGGTAACTCCTGGCTGTGTGGGCAGGCAGCTGAGACTAATAACCTCTTAAATTCTTCCAGCTTACATTGCAAGAACTCATTTAGAAGTACTCTGCATAATCTTGGGCCCATATTTTCTAAGGTGAATTTGCTGTCATGAGGCTTTGTATATAGTTTTCACCTACATACCTGTGGCCACTTAACTTCTCATCTGCACATGAAGCCACCAAAATGAAATTGTCTTGTGTGCAGTGTGGGTGGATATCCATCATGGTACTGATCACAGAAATGTCCTGATGCTTTTAGAAATCCTGTTCCTCTGTCTTTGTAAAGTGGCTGGTAATGATACCATGTTCTAGTACCTGGCAGGGAACCTTGAGATGGCAAATCAAAAGTCAGACATTTCTCTCACACCAGAGGTCCACAGCATGCCAGGCTTTGGACGTATCATGTAAACCCCTTGAGCTTTCCCTGGAGTTCTCACTGAAATCAAGATACTTCTTCTCTCTCGTAGGACCTGGGAGCTGCTGTCTCAGTGATGTTTTCACTCTGCCATGCCCACAAACCCCCATCCCTGCCTCGCTGCAAGCTACTCAGCAGCTTACCTGTGTGCCACCTATGGCATCTATGCTGCTTGTTCCTGCTCACAGGTGGAGCTGTACGGTTCAGAAATCAGTTCAGTTACCAGTATCTGTGGAAAATATCTCATGGCATGGAGACACTGTGGATTAGGAGGCAATGGCCTCACAACTGTGATGTTTGTGGGTTTAGGTTGGTTTGTGTGGGTTTTTTTGTTAGGGGGTAGATGCCGTGTTATAATCCCTTGCAATTAATATATTCTTAATGGAGGCAATAAAAAGATTAATAAAGTTATTTTGGATTAATTATTTAAAGACTAAAAGCAACAGTAATGATCAGAGTCTAAGTGGGGGCAAGAAAGAGCTATGACAATCCACATTCCTGTTCACCAGCTCCTCCTCTGCTGGTCTAGTCCTTCACCAAAAGCTTTTAAATAGGCTTTTGAAGTCACATTGACCACAGTGACTCACAGAACTCTCTCAATGGCTTTTACCTGCCCCCTAAATTCTTGGCATTTTCTCAGGAACTTGAGATTTGATTGAGACCTACTTATTTTTCAAGTCTAAGACAATTATTTCCCTAGACTTTATATGTTTTTAAAAAGTATTAATGACTAAACAGCTGTACTTGACATTTCTTTTGGGATGGAGGAGAAACTGACTAGTGGTTTTCCATAATAGATATATCTATTCGGGAAATGTCTGTTGGAAGCAGAACTTCAAGGTTTATCTTGGCATATCCAAACTGCCACTTGGAAAGAATAGCTTCATTCATGGCTCTAGATTTTGTTGTTGCTAAGAGTTCTGTGCTTACTAAAGTGTAGAATACACATATAAGAGACAAAGGTACAATATTAGTGGAGTTGCAGATGAGATTTTGCAAACAGCTATCCAAATAAATAGTTAACATATGTCAATCCTCAGCCTCCACTCATGTTCACTTCCCACAGCTGAAGCCACACAGGAACTATGGTGGATACAAGAAAATTTCAGCTAAATCTTAGTGATCAAGCATGTAATCAAAAAAATAAAAATACTGACCTCATTTATGACAGCTTGAATACCGTTATTCTCAGGCTGGTATCTGGAACTGGAGTTCCTTTACAACATCTGACAACTGCAAGGACAATAACGCCAGGAGTTTATTTTAACTCATAAATGGCACCTCCTTTTTCTTCTGGATGACTTTTATCAGCTTAGATTTCAGTTTCAATTTTTTACCTCAGAAAATTAAGATGATTAACACAATCCAAGTACATATTGAGAGGGTTGATTCTTGTCTTTTTTCCATATAATCTTCATCTGCCTCTGCCTTGAAATATTTCTCTTTCCCTCCCTCTGCCCTGAAGAATTCTGATAATGAATCTGGCTGAAGTCATAAAAAAAAAAAAAAAAAAGTGAAATACATTAAAAAATCAGAAGAGTTTTTCTTGGATTGCATCCTTAGAATAAGGTCTAAAGCAATTTAAACAAAACACAAGGTTTTTTTGTTCTTCCATTAGGGAAGAACAGTTATCAGTGGGTTGTACACATGTAAAGAATTTACCTCACCTGAAATATAATTTCCCCACTTATTCCTTCAATTTACATTGTTGATAACCATTTTATCTTTTATAATCTGTGGAATCGTGACAAAATTTTTAAATTATCTGTAAGTACACGCTGTAGTTCTGATTAGATAGCTTAATTACTTGAAGTTTTCAGCCCACTTTTGAATTACTTCATGAGCAGATTGGAAATGTTCCTGTTAATAAAAACTCAGGATTTGCATTTTTTTTCTTAAGGATAGTGATTTTACAAATATTGTTTACTTTCTTCAAAGAAAAATAATCTGAACAATAGATCTGGCATTGAAGACGCTTTCCTTTATACCTCTTTCTCCCAAAATTTCGTTCATCTGGGTTCCACCCTGTACCTGTCTGTATTGACTTTTTTCTATAGTTTCAGCTTGGGGTGTGTGTGGATTTTCAGTGAAACTGTGGATGTAGAGGTATATATCTGGTGCCTAACAGTATTTCAGAGGTACTGCCTCAAGGATATGGTTTAGTGGTGGACTTGGCAGTGCTGGGTTAATGGCTGGGCCCAATGATCTCACAGGTCTTTTCCACCCCAATGGCTCTGTGATTCTAGGGATTGCTGTAGACCACCTGCATTGGTTTTCAGGGTAGGCCTGCAATGTCTCTGCTGCACAGTGGTTGAGTGTTCAGAAAGCAAACTTGTTTTCTAATTTTCTCTCTTGCTAGCAAACTGGCTCTTGAGAGCCGGTTAATGATAGATCGTATATCTGAAGTTGGCACTGCATTGTGGATTGCAGCCATAGCATTAAGAGCCTTTAAAGGTTGAGTGGCTATTACTGATCTATAAAACATTATTGCACAGCAATTTATTCCATGAAACCAAAATGATACAAGCAGAAACTGTATTCATTACATAAACAGCACTCTTCCACAAACAGGATTGACATTCTATAAGCAGCACAACATGTAGGAATGAGAATTTTATAAAACAATCCATGAAAGGAACAGACTGTTACCGTCTGATGTAATTTCAGTAATTTTGTAGTGGGGAATTTCCACCCACTATGTGTGAAAGAAAAAGTACACGAAGTCCTGCACACTCATTGTGTTTTTCCTTCTTTGATAGTGGCAAGCATATTAGCGGGTGAAATGATGGCTTTGTGTCCTTTCTGGTATTCCTTGACCATTCACAGAGGGTCATTGCTTCCTAAAGTTAGGAGAAAGTACTTTGTATTGTGATAATTAATATGGTTCCTAATTGGAAGAAAACTGACACTTTAAATTAAAAACGACCCACAAATACTGAACAGTTATTTAATTGAGGTGTTTTTTTCCTTTAGCAGTAAAAAGTAAGCTCATTGGGAGGAAGATTGCATGATAGCTTACAGTCGATTTCTTTCAGACAGCAGTAATGGAAACTGTCCTTTTGAATATAATTACATATGTGAACAATCAGGGAAATCTGCCAAAGGTTTCACTGCTGGGAAGTTAATCTTTCATCTTTTCAAATATTTATTTATAGCTCCAGATCAGTTACCGGAAAAACAACAGCAGCTATGGTCTCAATGTTTGCATTAATTATTAGAAAAGTATACATGTGTTTATATATATATACACAAATACACATAACAGTATTCCAGACATACAACAGAAACTTCTGTATTGCTGAAACTAAAATCAAGCTCATAGTTTCCATTTCCAGTTTTGAACCACTTTTGTGTTATGGTGCAAATTTTACTGACTTATTAGGTTCAGACACTGCTTGTCATTCAAATTTATGTTATTCATACAAACAAGTCTGAATGTCAGATATTGGAAGGTCATTTTTTGGCACTCCACTTCTGGAAAGATGTGAACCAGTTGGAAAGAATCTGGAGGAAAGCAACAGAAATGAGTAGAGGTCCAGAAAACATAACCCTTGTGAAAAGATTGAAGGTATCAAGGTTGTTTAGTCTAGAGAGGAGAAGAGAGAGGGTGAAAATTTTAACAGTTTTTGTATATCTAATAAGCAGCTCTGCTTATCTATTTCCAAGCTGATGGCTGATAAAGCAAGAAGGAATGATCTTAAACTGTGCTAAGTGAGAGACAGATGAGATGCTAGGAAATACACTGTAATGGTATGGCGAGACAAGCCCTGGAAGAGTGCTAGAAATTTGATCATCTGGAGATTTGAAAGAGCAGGTTAGAAAAACGTCAGCCAAGAAACTTTGGAAGGGGGGTAGTGGAAGGAATGAAAGGGTTGAACTAGACAATCTTTTGACAATCTTTTGAAAATTCCATGTTTCTGGATTACATTACTTCACATCCTTTGCTACCTTTCCAGGCATTCAAGATAGCCTGGAGACAGATATCATTTTCCAGATCAAAATACACCAGTAGAAAAGCCTTCCCCTGTTGTTGCATGCAGTGAGAGCCTGCCATTTCTTTGTTCTGTCATTCCGGTCAGCTACCGGAGTGGCTTAGGGGGAAACTCCAAAAGCAGTTCAGTAAAAATAACTAAGTTAATAAAGATATTTTTGAAGTCTGTATGCAAATCTGACTATCTTATTTGACTAAGCAGCACCAGTGAGTAGTTCTCCAGCAAGGTCAGTGATAAGGAGGAGGTGAGTCTGGGCTCTTTGACTGAGCACATTTTCTTCTTTCCTCTTAAGACTTTGCAGACATTGCTTGTAATTTTCCCTACTAACCTTGGTGCTTTCCCACCTGCCATCCTTTCTTCAAGGAACAAATATATTTTGCATCCTTGGAAGTGCTCAAGGCCAGGTTGGGCGGGATTTTGAGCTACCTTGTCTAGTGGAAGGTGTCCTTGCCCATGTCAGCGGGTGTTGGAACTCGATGATCTTTAAAGCCCCTTCCAACCCAAACCATTCCATTCTATCATTCATGCATCATGGGTTGTACCTCTGAGATCTTTTACCAGACATAATGTTAATATATGTTAGGATAAGTTACAGTCAGTGCAAGACAGACTGGAGTTGGAGTCTCAGTAAAAAAATGGGCAAAGTAGATAATGTTTAATCACTGTTTCAAATAGCATGTCTGTTTTGATATATTGCCTTTCTGGCAAACTGGGTCCATCCTTCAGGAACTGCCAGCATGAAGCTGATAAGACATTACTCACTACAAAATCTGTCCAAGAAGTTATAGTGGCAACTGGCATGGACTCCTGTTCTCAACAGCCTGTTAATGTTTGGAGGGTAATTTGGACATCTCAGTTCTTTGCTATCTGAAACTCAGGATATAACTTTAGATTCTGCAGAAGAATACAGAAATTATCAAGACACTGATCAAACAGTACTTCTCAGACTCTTACACTGAGATCTCAAAAGGACTTAGAGGCTGTGTACTTCACCTTTTGATGCCTGTATTTGGGTCAGACCATTAGACCATGCCAGGTACCTGGCCCTTCTCTTCAGCAATCTCTGACTGGAGGGGGTTCAAGTGCCTATGAGGCAGGCAGAAAGCCACAGCAGCTGCCTGGAAGGGGCCACTGTTGACATTGCCCTCTCCACCTCTTGCTACTCCTGGCAAGGTAAGGGTCCTCACATCCTCTAGTTTTGAAACAAAGGTAAGGGAAATATTTGGGACTGTGAATTTTTAGGATGACAACTGAACAAGCTGTATTCATCCCGGAATACAAGACAAAAAACTTCACCAAAAACCCCTTGGATGTCTTAGCTGAGTCCAGACTGTGGTGTGCTCATTTAAAGCATTGCCTGCTCTGGCCTCATTGGAGGAAGCAATATTTTGCAGGACTGGAGGCAAAATGCTGATGAAAGATTTTGAAGGGATTGTATCTTAGTTAATGGATGTGTCTTTTTAGAGACTATCTAAAAGAGAGTGGGGCAGAGCCATGTTCTTGACAAGAATAATCTTTGTACTGCACAGATATTTTGTTAAGGATCTCATGAAAGTAGAGTTTTTTTTTATTGCAGACTGATAAGCCTGAGTTTGTAACTGCTAAAAGGTTAAAATAAACCCCAAACTTTTTTTCCAGTTTTTTAGACCTTGCATCCATCTGCCGCATCTCTTGTTCTACCTTGCATTTCTGGACCCTCTAAAAATCCCAGGTGTGTGTAAGCATGACTCACACAACCTCCATCTGCTCTGTGATCCATGTAGGGCATACGTACCTTATATCACTGTCATGAAGCCAAAGGGCTCCCTCTGAACTAAACATGCTTTTTGTATGGGCATAATGCCATCTTTAAAGGCTACTTCCATCTAAAGATTTTATTGTGTTTCCATATAACTGTTTGGATGACGCAGAGGGGTATTAAGCTTTGTGTCCTTATAAAAAAGCAGTAATGTAATGGAAGATGAAAATGGGTTCCAAAAAGCCAAACTTTTTACAAGAGCTCCTCAAGATTTAGAATTGTCATGGCATATAGCATGACCCCAGTCATCTTGATTTAAAGATTTAAATTTGCAATTTTTCTCTGTGTTATTTTTGATCCTTCATTTTTTAAAGATACTTTGCTAATTTTGCAAGACACACTGTATGAAGTTCCACCCTTTGGTGCTGGCTATCTGCTTTTAAAGGCAACTGCATGCAAAGATGTATTTCATCCAGACTAGAGGTTGAAATCCCTGCCAGATACTGCATAACACTAATGAAGGTCAATACAGTTTGTTCAGAAATAGTTCTAAAAATGGAAGCTAGTTCCAGTCTGTAAGTCCTCAGTTCACAGGCTTACCTACAGTTTATATATTTACTCATATTAATCTAAAGGAATTTAGCAAGATAGTTAAAATTATATCTACAGTTTCTTTTACATAGTTCCTTCCATATGTAAAGAAGTTCTGGAAACACTTTGTGACAAGACAGAACTTAGAAATCAATGACAAAACATGTGTGGCAGGGGAAATTAGTAAAGCTAGTATTCAGAAGGAAATTATTTTGCATGCATACTGGTCAGAATAGAAACATTTACCAGAGCAAACCCCACTACATAAAAGCTGTTTCAACAAAAATATTTCCGCAGCACAGCCAAGGAGTAAGTGACTTCAGAACACAAGAAATAACTGGTTTTGCTCAGGAAAGCCAGCTCCTTTTCTTGAAAGAATTTAATAACTTTTCACTTGCACAAAACTTGCACGTGGAAAGAGGCTTGTAATTATTATACAGGCATGTTTTGTATGACAAGCAGCCTTCTCCCAGCTGCAGTTTTTGAGGGCAGGGAGGGGGAACAATCACAACATTCCTTGTAGTGTCACCATTCACACTTCAAATGGGACATATATGGGAACAAGAATAACACTGGTGCTGTTCTGAATGTATAGTAGAAAGCACCAAAGTGGATATAATTTATCCCTATGGCATCCAGATGCCGTGGAAACCAATCTCATATAAGCCAGGATGTTTCTTTTATGATTTAAATTCTATTTCTTCTGGCCCACATGAAGCATATGAATACCACCAAAGGAGAATTCACATATAAACTACCAAACACTTCTCAGCTATTTCAAACCTTTTCTGAAGTGACAGTAGTATTTATATGATCCCTGTATACATTTTCAATCCTTTAGATGCCTCAAGAACAAACAGAAAACTCTTTTATGTAAAAATTTATGCAAAGCTTTGTCTCTGACATTGTACACAAAACCAGATTCCATTGTACTTCTACTGGATGGAGAAATGACCAGGACAGAGGGTGTAATGAAGATACTATTTCCCCACAGAGTGACTAATTCAAAGGCTCTAAAAGTTCTTAAAATCTTCCCTAACAGTTTAAACAAACTTTTATTATCTCTTTTTTATCATGGTACTCAATATCAAATGGTTGCCACTTGTGAGAAGGAAAAGTAGATAATTTATATCCTAAAGGCAGTATAAGGTAGTTGTCCTGTTGGAAACCTACTTGAGGAGCAAAGTTTAATTCACTCTTTTTTTTAGAAAAGAGACTGGCTGCATTGAAGACTGAACTTTCTGTAGTACACTTCGAGTTCATTGAGCACCAGATAGAGATTTGGCCAGCTTTCTGGTATTTTTTTGGAGGCAATTAACCAATTCACTAGAACAATTTCAGTCTTCCCATAAAGTTTCTGTGGCTGAGTTCTGTCAGTTAGCTTTGTGTTGCAGTAGACAGACATCAGCTCTCAATCACTCATCATCTTCCAGCTGTGTCCTTCAGCTTCTCCACAAATCTAAAACTAATCTGTGTTGAAGCTTAGAAAACTCTCTTCTATAAAAGCATTTCTTATTAGCAGATTACTAGTCCTTGCCATCTCTGCCTTCCTGTGCTATGGGGAACTTCATAAAATGGTAAAATTATTTGGGTCGGAAGGAACCTTAAAGATAATCTAGTTCCAGCTTCCCCACAGGTTACTCAGAGACCCAATCAACCTGGTCCTGAACACATTTAGGTATGGCATCCACAACTTCTAACAGGGCAATCTGTTATTGTGTCTCACCTTCACAGTAAAGATTTTCTTCCTCATACCTAATCTAAACATCCACTCTTTCAGTTTGAAGCCATTCCCCCTTGTCCCATCACTACCTGTCTGTAAACAATCCCTCTTCAGTTTTCCTGTAGACCTTCTTTAGGTACTGGAAGGCTGCTATAATGTCACCCCAGAGTCTTCTCTTTTCCAGGCTGAAAAAGCCCAGTTGTGTTAATCTTTGTTTATAGGAAAGACACGCTATNAGCTCTCAATCACTCATCATCTTCCAGCTGTGTCCTTCAGCTTCTCCACAAATCTAAAACTAATCTGTGTTGAAGCTTAGAAAACTCTCTTCTATAAAAGCATTTCTTATTAGCAGATTACTAGTCCTTGCCATCTCTGCCTTCCTGTGCTATGGGGAACTTCATAAAATGGTAAAATTATTTGGGTCGGAAGGAACCTTAAAGATAATCTAGTTCCAGCTTCCCCACAGGTTACTCAGAGACCCAATCAACCTGGTCCTGAACACATTTAGGTATGGCATCCACAACTTCTAACAGGGCAATCTGTTATTGTGTCTCACCTTCACAGTAAAGATTTTCTTCCTCATACCTAATCTAAACATCCACTCTTTCAGTTTGAAGCCATTCCCCCTTGTCCCATCACTACCTGTCTGTAAACAATCCCTCTTCAGTTTTCCTGTAGACCTTCTTTAGGTACTGGAAGGCTGCTATAATGTCACCCCAGAGTCTTCTCTTTTCCAGGCTGAAAAAGCCCAGTTGTGTTAATCTTTGTTTATAGGAAAGACACGCTATCTAATAATCTTGGTGGGCCTCCTCTGGACTCATTCCCCAGGTCAATGTCCTGTCTGTGCTGGGGACTGCAGAGCTGCATGCAGTACTTCAGGTAGCGTCTCATGAGAGTGGAGTGGAGGGGCAGAATCACCTCCTTTGAGTGTAGCTTCCCCTTGTATTGCTGGTATTTTCTTATATCTCAGTGCTGCAACATTTGCATTCACAAGTATTCTGTTTTTTCACTGTCCACAACAGCTGCATTGATGTTGTGTGTATAAATACTTGGGAGAAAAAAATGACTGCCATGCTTAATGCTCTGGAACACTTTGACAAACGATAGCTGCATATTTATTTTCTTTAAGGTTGATCAACAGCTATTGGCAAGGTGTAGGGATGGATTGCTTCTGTCAGCCCAGATGGTGCTCAAAGTAGAGTTTATGCAATGATATTTTAAAAATATTTACACAAATGTTTTCTTACAAGTCCTGAGAATAACATTCTGTGTTGACTACAATATATGCTTTGCCTCCAAAGGCTGTTTTTGGTAAGGGCCACTCCTCTTTCCTTTTTTTACTCCTTCCTTCCCCTGTTATTGAAAGTGTCTGTCAGAGGAGCTCAGGGGTAGGCTACAGGGCTAGCTTTAGATGCGAACACCCCTAGCAGCCTGCATGAAGCTATTTCCCCAAAGAGGATGAGCAGAGCAGAGCATGGTCCCACAGGCTGGCTGCTCCAGTTTACACTTAAGCAGCTGATGGCAGTGAATTGGCATTAAGATGCCAAAGTGCAAAGCCTGTGGTTTTCTGTGGAGTTTCTTCTGTGACACCGTTGGTGACCACCAGCAGGAAAAAAAGCAGGTACAGAACAGAGGAGACCCATAACATCTTTAGTCACTTGAGCAGTTGATTGGTGCATGTGATCATCTGTCAGAGTACTGAGCTGCCAGTGCAGATGTATCTGGGCATGCTTTGAAGTAGCTGCCTTGGATACGGCCCGACAAATAGCTGAGGCAGCACGGGGCTCAGTGCAGGCTACACTTCCAGTTATTTATTCAGCTTCCCCCATGGTTTGCATAACCCAGGCTGAGCGCTGTGCTGCCATAGCTACACAGTAACATCACTCCTGCGAGATTAAAGTTAGACTGGGCTTGTGAGCGTGAGTTCCAGCCGTGGCTCCGCACAAACAGACCAGCTCTGCCCTTATTTGTTTGTTTCAATTCCCCAATGGGATCTTCAGGCACTGCTGCAATAGAAATAATAATGAATAATTAATAACTTCTGCTGAATCATTTTAAAACTATTCACTGTGCAGTTGATGTTTATTAGTGCAGAGTAGGTGATGCAACAAAAGACAGCAAACAAAATGAGCTGTGGACTGTTTTGCTTCAATTTATTGTACATTTTCTTCTGGGGATAATTATGTCTTAAAATGAAAGCAAATTATGTGCATTTGTGGTTGGAAAGATTCCCCTTCCCTCCAAATATCTTCTGAAAGTAGCTTTGTTTATTAGTCTTGGTATTATTTTACTATTAATACAACGCTGATAAAGTGTCTGGAGAGAGGTGAATTTTTTCAAAAACAGAGTTATGAGATGTCAGACCTGGGTATGTTCTGTCCTTCTGTTAATATTTCTTTGTTCTTTTGGCATAAATTCACGTCAGCCTCCATCTTTGAGCCCAAAACAGCTAGATGGAGCTCTTTGCTCTCTAATTAACAGGAAACCATCAACTAATTTAAAATCTGCCAATGAAAATATTCTCATTTTTTAAAATAAGATAATTCTGAGTAAGAGCTATGTAGGAAGGTTTTGCAAGGCTTAATCCAAAGGCTTAATCTGCAAAGATGTTAATAATGAGCATGTGAACAGAGCTGGTTCTGCAGTGCATGGACTGTCAAAAAAAAAAAAAAAAAGAAACAGAATGAAATATAACTCGAAGGTTTCTTGTTAAGCAGTAACTCTGTCATATACACACATAGATACAAATACTGAATTAGATGATCTAATGATCTTGCTCTGTCTCTGACTCAATGAACCCAGACAGATGCCCAGTGTATTTGTTAGTGAAGATAGCTAAGGTATTGCTTGCAAGAAGTTGTATTGAAACAAGCCAGGTAGAAGTCCTATGATCTAGAATGCCATGGCTAAGAGAAGACTAAACATTGTATTCAAAATCTACAAAGCAAGGCAGCAGTCTTATAGCTGGTCTTGCTAGGTTAAGAAAATCTACCCTAGTATGGATATCTTTCCTTCTGTCAACTCTCAGGAAATAAAGATAAATTAAAATGGAGAACTATTTGCTTTAAAAATATGCACAGCAAATATCAATATTTATCAATTTATATCAATTTTATATTTTAATTTATATCAAATTTATAATTTTTTATCACATTTTGGAAAAGGTAACTAATAAACATAGATATGAGGATGTTTACTCTTTGTTTTTCTTTGTAGTACACACAGTTATGCTGGTTTTACACTAAAACCTCTTAGAATCGGTGGAAGATTTTCCCACCTGTAGGACAAACTAAAAAAAAAACTATATCATGTAATTGCTTTCACAAACCACTAATCAAACTGCACTCCTGAAACTGTGCTTCTGCCAGCTACTAAGGCATCCTGGTTATTACAGACACACAACAGAGCTGTCTGCTTCTGCTTTGTTCTCCCCTTCCTGGTCTATCAACACCGTGAGGTAGCAGAGGGAACAGAGTTGCAGTGACACTGTGGCACCCATTCATCACCTCAACTTCAGAGCACACAAGCATTTTCCAGAGGCTACCTTGACCTCCTGCTCATTATGACCTGGACCTGGTCTTCCTAGGCAGCTGAGGGATGCTGGGAATACTCACTTCCTTTAAGTACCTCCATTGCCATGGCCCAGGATGGAAGACTCCAAAGCAGACTTTGGGATTTTCTCAGCTGTACATGGCACTGTGGACCTGAAGGAGTCTGCCTGAGCTGTATAATTCAGTGTCATGGTATTACAGTCAGTCACAACTTTTGTTCCTCTTTGCCTGTTCAATTCCAGCTAGCAATAGTTTTTGTTTCGCTGCCGCACAGGAAAGCTGCTACAGGATCTCACTGCAAGATTAGAACTACTCTCCTAATATAACTTACTGCTAGCCTACTTTATCTCATACAAGTATACCTGAAAGCTTAACTAGATCCTCCCTGATGCTAATGGATTAGAGAATAGATTGTGGCTACATTAGCAAATTAATTGCAGTAGTACAACTGGATTGGTAGGCAAAAGCAGTCATTGATGACACTCTTGTGTTATATCCTTCACAGGCACTTTGGAGTCATATCACTTGAGATATGATTTCTTTCAGTTGAATACCTCCACTGCACGTGTGATTCAAAGTTTTCCAAAGGAAATCTGTGCTTCAGACCTTTTCTTCCTGGCTCTTGTGTTCCTTTATGCAGTGCCACTCTGTCTGCCTGCCTCATGCAGATAAATGCCACTACTCACAGCAGTTTCCTCCTAGTATTATCTATCTAACATCAGACATGAAAATATCACCTCTGTTCCTGCTCATGCTGTGCAAGACACCACCTGCCCCTCCGTCCACTTCCCTCCTCATAGCCTGCACAGCATTTGCTGCTCTGTGCTGCAGTCACAGAGTGAATCCTGTGGCTTCAGCAGGTACCCCAGCAGGACAGCAACCAGAAACTGACACTAGCATGCCCACATTTCTGTCTGATGACTTTGCCCAGGCTTGGTTGATATTGAATTGAGACTATTGGGACTGCATCACCACTGGGATGACAAGTAGCAGGTATGATATTTCCACTGCAACTGGACACCACCAAGAATCTCTCCTGTGAGATAGCTTCAGGGTCTTGCCATCCTGACATGTAATTTTGCAAGCTGGTATCTGTTCAGAAAAGGAACTTTACAAACTTCAAAGCCTGGTCTGTGGCTCATCAGCGTGGGATGGACAAATCCACCACAGGCAGGGTGCAGTGAAGCTCTCCAAGACCATTTTCCACAACTGCTTCCTACATCCAGAGCAAATAACTGTCATAAGAAAAATCCTTGAGACCTTTTCCATTCAGGGGCTGCATTACTGTTTGTGTAGTGGGAGAGAGGGGCAGGGCCCTTCTTCTTCCCCCTGCTTCCCAGTGCATGGAGGCTGTGATCCTCTAAACTGCAAGGGCTGCCACCACTTGTTCAGGCCAAAGGCAGGCCAGGATGCCTTGTCAGAGTTTGCCAAAGGGAATGAGGATACTCATGCCTTCTGCAGCTCTGGCCATGCAGTTGATGAGGTGCAGGCACCATCTTTTCAAGCTGAACAGGGATCATCCAGGACACTCAGGCCAGGTAGCAATGCTGCTCATGCATGCATGACTGGATCATGAGTCTGTGCTAAGGACTAGACTGTCAAATGTGGGAATGCTCCCTTACTGCAGCGAGCTTCTTACTCTGTGTGCAAGTCATGCTTTTCAGCAGCACACTGCAAGGTGGAGGGCCACACAAAGCAGCCTTGATGACAGTGCCCTCCAAATTACGGGTGCCTGCTGTGTCCTGCAGAGAACAGATTTTGGACTGAAATGCTGAGGAACAGTTTCTTCTGGAAAAACTGCACAATCTGTTGCACTCTGCGCACGAAATGGTGACATGCATATGGTGACATGCATGCAAGGGATGTTGTCTGTTCCTTCATGGATGGAGAACATCTGAAACCAGATGCTAATATCTTTTCCAGAAATTAAACTTTGTAATGGAAATCATAAAGATTTAAAAAGAAAAAACAATCCCAAAATGTCTTTTAGATCTGCTTAGTCCTCTTCTTCCTCTGGAAGAGGCTACAATGGATTTTTGTAGCCCTAGTGTTGAACTTCAATTTCTCAGCAGCACCCCTGAATACACTATTCCTTTTCAGCAAAGATGGTTACTCCAGTTAAATCTTCTCTAGCTTTCTGCTTCCTTTGACTTTTTCTGTGTATCAGTATGTGCTTTGACTCAGTAAGCCTCAGGAAACCACCCTCACTCTCCTGAGATGAGTCTCCTGCCCTCACAGGTCTTTCCTGGAGTAGCTGCTCTGGGGGATGTAGCAGCCAGAATATACATGGGATTCAGCTGAAAAGGATGGTGTGTGGGTGTGTTTTTTGCTGCTTAACAAAGATCTGACAGGAGAAGAGGGCCTTGAGGGTGGTTTGCTTGCATGTGGCACTGCAGGGAGCTGGCAGCAACACAGTGGTGGGAGAGAAGCTTATTGAAGGTTCTGTTAGTTGAAGCTGCCTGGGGATGGGACAATCAATAAAAGCTGCAGTAGTAGATCTAGCTGTTCCTGAGCAGTTGGAAGGGACCCCTCAGCAGGAAGATTCTCCTCCCATGTCAGACAAAACTCTACCTTACTTCTCCTTCATTCTTTTCAAATTTAAGGAAAAAAATCTCCCATATTTTCTGTGCCTTGGCTTTTGCCTCAAATGTTTGATTCACAGAGACTGAGCCTTTCCAGCCTGACAAATTGCCCCAGCTCCTTGCCCCAGAGGGACTTAAAGCTGGAGTCCCACCTTTGTGTGCTGGCCCTCCTACTCATGAACACTCAGGGGCCAAGCTTTCCACAAAGACACACAGTTATTCAAGGGACCACTACACCCTTCCCATGCTATGATGGGCCATCAATACCTACAACCCACAGTCCCTTCTCAGGCACTTTGCTCTTATCCTAAGGAAAAAAAAAAAAAAAAGATGGCATATGCTAGGATGAGTCAGCTTTAGCTCAAGGTGAAATACCTGTATCTAAGCAGAAATAGGTTAGCATAGGTGACTTCATCTTCTGAGCTGACAGGCCTCATCACTTCTTACTAAGGAGACAGTGTGGTAGGGAAATTGGTGGGAAAATCCACATGCCAAGAAAGAGCTACTTTCTTGAGATGCAGGGAGTGGGAAAAAAAACCCATCCCCACCACTTGTCAGTAACACAGCTCAGTGGGTTAAAACTGGTAAACATGGCCAAACAAAAATGGCAACACAGTGCCTGTAACTGTCTGTTGGAAAGAGGCAAGCAGTCACTGTGCTGTCCAAAGCTTTTTCTCTCTCCACCAGGCTGTCCACCTGACACTGCTGGGTATAGGTCCCTCTCTAAGTCCCTTTCTCCTCCTTCTTCTCTTCCCAGGAACCTGAGCTTGAAGCTCTGAAGAAAGGTGAAGGAGCTGCTGTTGTCACTTCTCCTGCTCCTGAGATCCTGGCCCTTTTAAGGGAATGTGGAGGAAAGATGGAGAGGAGTAGCAGCCAGCTGCTACCTCAGTAACATGTTTGTGTCGTAAATACAGGGAAACCTTTCAGCATGTGCTTTCAGTCTTGTGACTGAGGGGAGAAGTGGGAGCAGTAGTGTTATTGTGAATGGTACCATATCTACAGCTTCAGGTGATAATCCAGTGCCTGCAGGAAGGGACCATGCAAGAGTGTCAGTTTACAGTAAGCTAAGAAGGATGAATCACTACAGAGTGCTCTATTCGCAGCTTTCCTGCATGTCTGGGCTGAGTTAGATGCTCCTGCTGAGTGGCACTGGATGAAAAGTTTTGGATGTAGAGACAGTTGCTGCACGAAAAAATACTCTGGCAGATTTCAGACCTTGAAGAATACTTTGCAAAGTGGTCAGATCACCAATATGGTAAACCACAGCTACAAATAGACACCTGTCATACAGTTGCTAGAGATTCACCCCTTCTCTTCCCAGCATGGAGATGTGAGTATGAAACTGTACTCATGCTCCAATAAACCAATTGTGCTCCAATAATTGCTCCAATAAACCAATGCTCCAATAAACCAGATGTGAGTATGAAACTATACTCATGCTCCAATAAACCTGGATAGAAGGTGACTGTTGCAAGTTACTGTCGGAGTGGCCAAAGCAGAAGCTCCTCTGAATGTCCTCACATGCTCCCATGCCTCCTGCAAGGTTTAGGTGTGGGCTCTATAGGTCAGTACTGGCCTGGTGGCACTGTGACACAGGGCTATGGAGGTTCAAGCAAGCAGCTAACTTGTGGTGGACTCCCAGTCACAGAACTTTTTAAACCTGTCTGTGATGGACACAGACTTTCCCCTGTCCTCACAGTGTGATTATTTTCTTCAGAAAAGCTATCTTTCTCTTCTTAAATTTCAAGCAACACTTCTAGCAACCTGCTGATTCTGCCACTATTTCAACCATCCAAGAAATTTTCACCCTCTTCATGTCACAGTTTGAAGAAAGATGTCATTTCATTAAGTGTCTGTAAATCTTTCAGGAGAATGGGCAGGTGTCTGATACTTTGACACACAAACAAAGATTGCAAGGTGGAAAAGGAAACCGTGGCAGGGTTGGACTGGTAGCCAAAAGGAAAGGTAGCAGACCCAGGGATGCCTCTGTGGAAGATAAAATGTCTTTGCAAAAATAGCTGAGGCATAACAGTTGTTGATAAATAGAAAGACAGAGATGACACTTGTTCATTTGAATGTCAGAAGAGATGCTTTATGGGGTCTGTGGAAGAGTCAAGAGCCTCCTCACAGCACAGATATTTTATATAACACCTTGTGGCAATGTGGCCCACACCCTGGCTCAAAACCCACCGTCTCCATGGAGCATTGGAACACTTTTGAAATGATAATTTCATTTTAGTTTCCTCCAAGGGGAATTTAACTTGTGTGCACCAAAATCACACTGCCATCTGAACCAAGATGCTGGAACTGAGGCAGACAGGGAGGTCTCCTCAAAACTGCACAACTGTTTCAAGGCCCAGTGTCCATGTAGAACTCCTTCCTCACTCTTCGGAGGATAAGGGGACACAAGCTGAGATTTTTTATGTCAGTGTTCTGCCCTTATAGCTGAGATGTAAAACTGTAGATTGATGCAATACATACAGGATCCCAGATCTATTTTCTATGTTCACTTTCTCTTCTGACAAATTTGAGTATGGGGATTCTTTTTAGCATCTACCCACACCAATATAAAAGTTGGTATCTGGACCTGGGAACTTGGAAGCATCTATAGGTCAGTAATAAGGACATGACTGGTAGGCTGCCTCCCCTGAACATACAATGCTGCACTGAAGCTGGATGACTTCTACTGTGTCCAAAAAGGCCAAGTTTGATGGCAAAGCTTCCTTCTTATTTATATGTAGAGGGGTTTTTTATTATTATTTGGCAGTAAACAATCCAAAAAGATGTCTCCCCACAGTCCTGTAGTATGGAAAAGATTGAACAGAAGTAATCTGAGTAATTTGAGACAGTAAAATTATCCCATTGGACCTATGTGCTTTTTTAAATTTTTTGCTTTCAATGATGCTTTTGGAACTGAACAAAGTAGAAAAAAATTAACTGGATTTTTTTGTTTCACCAAAGTGTAAGAAAGGACTCTAGTTTAAATCAACTCTGCTACCTCTGTTTAGAAAGATTTTAAAAGCAAATCTCTGACATAGAATTATAATTAATATAAAATGAAATTAAAACTTTCCAGTGTGGTGTCTGGCATTTCCTCTTTACTATTTCATATCTTCCAGTTGGATTAGCATCAAAGAATCATCACAAGATGTTTGCCTGAGGTTCAGCTGCATGATCACATCAAACTTTTTTCTTCATACCTGTGGGATTAACTCAGAGTTAAGAGTTTTATCTGCTGCAACCATTAAGCACAAATATTCAAGATTAATATATCTTTTTACTTTTATTGTGTGATGATCAATAGGAGATTTTTGTTTGATTTTGCTCTTTTGATACATTACTTTGGAAACAAGGTACTCCAATATTTCAAGATTAATAATTGCTGAGATTTTGCAGACTATGAGGCACCAAAATGTCCTGAAATGCCTTGCCTGACAAATATATTTACAATCACACATGTTTAATCCTTAATCGATCATCAATCCCATTTATATGTAGGTGAGAAGAATCTTCAGGCTAACAAAAGGGTGACAGGAAACCAGTCAGTCAGATATTTGGATAAAGTAAGGAGGTATTATCCAGGCCTGAGTGATATTCTGCAAAACAAGGAAGAGTAAATGCCAGTTCAGAGTTCAGCAGGGCAGATGAGAAATAGTATTGCATGCTGCCTTCTCTCTCCCCTGTTAACACTAGTACCTGGGGTGAAGAGTCCCTTGATAGCCACAGGCCTTGCAGGAAGCTGCTGGCAAAGTGCAGCCACAGGTGCACTGAGGCAAAGAGGATCAAGCACTCCACCTAGGACACAAAGAAGTCATTTCTGGCATGCAGGCACTGCTGGTTGATTGGCAGAGCCATAGGAGAGATAAATCAAAGCAAATCCAGTTTTAAACTCCTTGTGCTATCAGTGCCCTGCTGTGCTGTAAGTCATCTTCGGTGCCCCTGTTTTTTTCTTCTCTCGTTTTGAACAGGTTGCAGAGCACATTCCCAGTACAGGTCATGAAGCTGCCTTCTACCTGACCTTCCCTGAGCACCTGTCTTATGATGCTGTACCACAGCACTGCGGGAAGCCACTAGCTTTCAATGGCAGTGGGTATTCCTGTTATTAATTAGTGAATAAGAAACTGAGCTCTGCTTGATTTGGATTCCTACAGTTTATCTGCATTAAGTCATGTGCTTAGAAATAATCTGCTCATCATCCTTCTCTTTCTCCTATTGTTTGCAACAGTCACTTATTTCCTATGCTGAAATGTAGGATGTTATCAGATGTCTACGGAATGGAAGTAAGCACGTCTATAAAGGGATATTCTACATAAACAGATGCTTCTCTGAGGTGTGGGAGTTTACTGACATAACCATTTGTGCAGCTGAACCTCCTCTGATTCCTTTCAGACCCCTTATCATACACAACGTGCTTCAAGTGTGAGAGCATTTCTGAATTTGTGGTTGAATATTAACCATTTCCCATTTATTCTCTCAGAAAACCTGGTTGGGGATAAGGTGAGGAAAACAAATGGTGAAGATACTATACCACAGAGAAATCAGAGAGATTTTAAAAAGTTGCCAGATTAAAATGAATGATTTATTAAGAGGCAGCAGCCAATATCTTATACTTCAGGAAAAGCTGTGTCCAGTGTCCACAGAGATTGTTTCTAATGCTGCTGATGATATTCTTTCCTGATCCAGCAGTAATACAAAAGGTTTTCTGTCCTTGTACATATCTGGAAAATGAGTTCTAGGATGGATTCGGAAATTCTAAAATAGAGCACAGGAAGTAATTTCTTCACATGAAAATATTAGGATTAACCTTTGTGGTGATGGTTTCAAAGAAAGTCATCTGTGAAAAGTCATTGATTGTACCTTGATTGATTATGTAAATTAATACATCTGCACTGTTAAGGAAACTATTCCTTCATTTCCGTATCTTATTAATTTCTTTTCTTCCTTCCACATATCCACTCCCTTAAACAAGGGATCTAGTCAGGGTAGAGAGGGAAGGTAGGAAGAGAGAGGAAATTTCTAGTGGAAAGGTATGACTGTGCAGGTTGGCAGGCAGATTAGCCAGGTGATGAATGATACTCAGGAATGTTTGCACACTGTGCCTCATTAATTGCTCTCCATGCAGTGGTGAACTAAAGAAGGAAAAGCTGATTTTATTTGGATCTGAATTGCTCACATGACCAAAGTCTCATTTCATCAGACCCTTTTGCTTGTATGGCTCAGCTCCCTATCATTCTATCAACAAATAGTCAATTTTTTTGCTGCTTTTTATGTATTTTATACATTTTGCTAGTCAGCTGTTTGAATGATAGCAATGTAAGTTGATGGATTCAAAAGGAAAGCAAAGCATGCTTACTATCCTTGAATCGTGTACTGCCTGCTAGACTGCAGTACAAAATACCATCCATGTTGTAAAATCAGAGCATATCAGAGAGAATTATTAAAGGAGAACATATTCAGCCACAACTTCCCTTCGCTCAATTCAAGTCTTATGGAAGATCCAATATCAACATTTGAAACCTGGACTCTGACACTATTTTATTCCTAATGAAGGACAAAATTGAAAGCTTCAGTTGGGCACAATGCAGAAGTCAGTGGTGGGCAAAGTCTTTCTTCCAAGGTACAGCTGTGGCACGCTGTAGACAAATGTAGGGGTGCACAGGTATTTATATGACCTTTAATAATATTTTTTTTCCATGCCAAGGCTAGACTTTTCCCCAATCCCTGTGCCGCTGATGTCTATACATCCTCTGAGGGGTTCCCTACCAAAGGCAGTCACTAGAGAGCCTCTGTGCCTCTGCAGTCAAGGCTTTAGGACTAACCAAGCCCATTGGCAGAAAGCTCCCTCCTCAAGGAGTCTTTGTTGCACTTCTTGTGGGCTGGAAGTGAGGATGAGTAAACGGTGGTCTCTGAGCAGTCTGGCAGGGGTGCCGTGCTTCTGCTCTTTCCAGCTGGGGCCTGCACATTCATTTGCTCAAGTGAAGGGGCCTTCTTCTATTTTAGATCGTGCAACTTAAAGTGCATATTCAGTTGAAAGTCTTGGATAGTTGCAGTGCAGTCCACTTTGCTAATGAAACCGGAGCTGTGTTTAATTCATCTTGACAGCACACTTCTTCCCCGTGTTATATTTGTAACAGCAGGAACTCTACTCACTGGCTAATAGTTCCACGGAAACATGCAATTACAGAAATTGCCCATCAGCCTTCATGTTTCTTGCCGTGGCCAAAATAGTGAAAGCACCAAAACTTATCTGACCAGATATAAACTGGGCGTGTGCCATGGAAGCTTTCCTGTTGCTCCAGGCAATCGCGGGCAGCATAAATTTGAGCATCAAGCAGGGGACAGAAGCATAACTACAGATGTTCTTAATGTCTGCCAAATTCCTCAATCCTATTTAGAAATAATCACTGTTCTTTCTGGTCCCTTGAGCTAATGCTTAGAGTAGACTCAACGAGTTACCTAACACAATAAAGTGAAAAAGAGAGTAGGTGTATGGTGTGAATCCATGGTGATGCACAGACTAGATGTTAGACAGCGTAAGAAATTAGGTTTCCTTCCATCCATCTATCAGCTGTTAGAATGGTAACCAGAGAAAATACAGCCTGGTAGGAGAAACTGGAACCTACAACAGCGATATCTATTGAGACCCATTAAAGAAAGATAGAAGCAATAGCATCTGGGTTTGTGAAAGAGAAAAATAAAAGAAGCATTGCTTTTTGGCAAAAAGAGAAAAGCTGATAATTTTCTTCCATCTACATCTGTGTCTGCTCATTCACTGACACAGCCCTAGGGTGCTTTTAGAACAACAGTTCACAAGAACCTTCAGAATTCCAGAAAAGTGTTTGAAACTGCTATGCTGGTTCAGTATGCACAGCATTTAACCTGCAGCTGAAAATGCAACACAAGAATTCATGAGGTGACACTGCACCCCTGTGAGACACAAAAGGGTTGTCTTCTCTATTTTGCAAATAAACAATAAACAACAGCAATTATTAATGCTCAAGTATAAAGCTACAACATGATTAACAAAGACCATTACACCGTGCAGCTTTCCTCTGTACAACTGTCATTTTTTTTTTTAATACATTAACCAGTTAAAAAAAGAAAGAGGATTTCAAGCTAATAAAATACCAGGAATTTTTCATGTAGGCTATTCACAGCCTCATGACAGGAGTCTCTCTGAACACTAGATGAAGACAGGATGAGCCGCCTACTGAAGGAGACATTATTTCTCTCTCTGTCCCTCTCTCTCTCTCTCAGCTTGGCCAACTGCACATGGCTCTTAGGCAGTTTTGAGAGGACATCCATGTAAGAACAACACTAAATGCTTTAGTTTATGCAGGAGCTGAGGCCAGAGGGCAACGCCCACCTGGTGTTAGGCAAAGGGGCTGCAGACCCCAACTCTGGCCTTTCATGTCTCTTTCTCTTCTCATGATGAAGCAATGAGACCCTTGGTCAAAACACCCTCCTTCCTCCCAGGAGTAGCCTTCATGTTGCTCTTCTCTTTGGATCTCCTGTGCATGCAGTGGGTACTTTATGACTCTTGTTCATTCAAATACACTATCCAGCTCCTATTGACAGGAGAACCAATTACCCTGGAATGATTTCAGAAATTATGCTAAAATTGGCAGAGAGATGCCTGTCAGGGTGTTTTTAGTTATTATTAGACTTTTCATTTCAATTTCAAATATTTTTTCAAAGTATATGAGTTCCTGACTCTACAAGAGGTAAGCATACAAACACCTTTTAATCTGTGGTTCCTAATCCATGCTGAATATGCATTACCACCTTAGGTGAAACAAGACACTTGAAGGTTTAATGTTTGATCTAAGTCCTCAGCTGAAATGTATCAAAGCTGGTGAGGTGCCTACTCCTTTCTTTTTTTTCCCTAATAAAAGTATTTCCACATTTGAAAAGAATTATTTTAACTATTTTCTCTAATGAAAGAGTTGCATTGACAAATATTTCACAAGCTATTTCACCTTCTTTGGCTTACTCTTTTTCTGTGTGTTTGTTTTTTTTAGCAAGCAAAGAGAGCTAGGACAAGGCAGCCGACGTAAAAGCACAACCTTTTGTTGTTTTATTATACTTGCCCAGTGCCCTGGAATTTTATTTCCATGACAGCCTTCTTGAATGGCATATTTGCTATTTTCAGTTTACTCTGCGTGTGTTTGCGTATGTGTGTGTGAGTGTGCGTGTGTGGGTGTGCAGAACAATTCCCATTGATGAGAAAGGCCAGGACAAGGTTTTTAGGAGATGTTATGAAATACTTAGAAGGAAATAGTGCCTGCAGCTGCCAGAACAAATAAATTATTAATGTTTACAGCTCAAAAGTTTTTAGAAGCTGGGCTGTTCAGGGTGGGTATATGCACATGTATGTGTGTATGTGTGTGTACGTACGCATGTGTGTGTGTGTGTAAATATAAAGGTTAATGACTCATGCTGTGTTTAGTCAATGAATGCGTAAAAGAGCCCAGGCTGCAGGCATCAACTAGCACACATGCCTAGTAATGTCACCCAGAACCCATAAACTGTGACATTTCACTTGCTTGGGACTTTCTGGCAGCCCTGCTATCGTCATTGCCATTTATTGGGTCCTTTATGATGTTACAAAGGACATATTGCTTTTTCTTTTGTAAACAAAAGTATAGTGCATGTTTACAGGTGAAGAGTAGTACTTAAGATAGCTGACTTAAGGAGCTGATAGCTCCTTTATTCCAGGAGAAGCCTAGTAGCTGCTTTGAAATGGTAGAAGTTTGGTGTTCCCAGAAATCACTTGTATTTAAGGAAATGATTGAACAATCAGCCAACATCCACTTTGGCATAAGACCTCATTCTGTCTTCATTTCTGAATATCTGACAGAAAAATTTCATATGGAAAAATTCCTCCATTACCCACACAAGTAGACCTACAGTTAAAAATTAAATAAATTTTTAAAAAATAAGAAACTGTATTTGGCACAAAAAGAGAGTTATGATATTTTTAATGATTCACATATTTACAATAAGGAAAAGAAATGGCATTTGATTGATTTTCACTCCTTATCCAGGAATAAGACCTTTAGCTGTATTGTCTGTTTACGTGGATTTGCACTCAGACCTCAAGCTCCACAAGCAGTGAATGTTCTGAAATAAGCAATGTGTCTCTCTAGCTGAGAGCTGAGGCTTTCCTATCTATATGGGATCCTGAAACATTCACTGACCATATTATATGAAGCCATGCAGAAACTCCTTCTAAAACATCCAGAAGTTTATTATCCCTAAATAAGTGAATGAATATTTTTTCTTTATGGAGAGAAAAGTGTTCAAATATTTCCAGACAAAGGAGGAAATTGAACCTTTCAGACATCCAAGATTCACACATCTTGGATGTCTGAAAGAGTAATGGTAGATTTTTTTCCATGCCATTTTTCCATTCAGTGCCTACATCTATCTTTTCTTTGAAATTACCTTATTATTCTTTTTAATTATCTTTCTTGGAAATAAATAAAAAGTTTCATTTGTTTTAAGGGTTTTTGTTTCAATGGATCATTTCATCACGAAAACCGGGATACTTCCATATGTTAATGTCACAGCAATCCCCAGCTTTTGCTGTCAAAATCTGGGTTGCACCTGTTCTATTTTCCTTATTTTAAACTGTAGCAATAGGAAAATAGTGCTCATTGATAGCCAGAACATGCAGTCCCTGACTGTGCACAGAAAATACTTGAGCAAATATTACACCTTCCAGATGTGGCTGCAGAGCATGAGCAGAAAGGTTTCACTCTCTAAGCTCTGAGGTCCCGACTTAAAGAAAGAGCAAAAGCCACACTTGGAGAATTTCAGTAATTCTTTGGTACTTTATATCAAAAGAATTTTTAGAATTTTAATAATATATGTATATGATTTTCAGCAGTCAGCACATTCCAGTTAAGTTTAGGTTGCTTTCTTCTCTACCACTTTGCCAGATTTAATCAGGGATTAAAGCTGTGACTTGCTCACCCCTGGCAGGAAAAGATCGTGCATAACGAATTGGGAAAACTGCAGATTGTGCTCTGGCAAACTCAGCCACGTGTACCTTTGAGCCTGGAAAACCAAAGGAGGCACAGACAGAAGATCTGCATCTGAGAGGGCCTGCTAGCTCTGCAGATGCAGATACTGAGTGCACCCAGCTGGTGTGGAGTTGGTTGATATCCAGAATTTGTGTCCACTTGCAACATACTGGTTTGCCGTTCACACGGGGATTAGGTACGGTTGCACCTGAAAAGGTTGAAGTCAGAGGATGGTATATTCCTATTGAATTACGATGGCTTAGAGCTCCAAAACTTGGCTGATTTGGCTTCTGAGGTCCAGTTAGCCAAGTTTTGTGCTGCTTATAATATACGCAGCATCCAGAAGCTCATCTTCTCGTGTCTTCATTTTAGCACTCTTACTTTCAAGAGTGAGATCAGCAAGCAGAGCATCAATGAAGATGAAATCTTCCTTTGTTAGCTCCTCTCTAGAAAGACAAATTTCAATTTAAGCTTGCATTTGTGTGTTTGTAGAGATGAGAGAACAGTCACCATTGTTGAGACAATAAAGACACACTTAAATCTGGGGTGATTGAGGCCAGACGTGTATTGTGAGCTATAGAATAATGCTGTGGGTCAGAATCCCAACATGATATGGCACTCATCTTTGCACACAGAACTGCCCTGACAGGTCAGAGCTGAACAGTAGTATTGTTACACAGGTGTTAGAAACCTGCACAATGCAATACCAAACATGCACTACATGAATGCACCAGGTCAAACCTGCTGAGCCCATGCTCACGGAGGCCTCGCATCATGTGACAATACCCTTGGAAAGAAGGAGGTGCCTTACACCCTGTAGGGTCATAAATACCAGCTTTTGTCCTCATTCTTATCACATACAACTTCAAAAGGCACTGTGGAAATTCCTTCAGTATTCCTAAGTATGCAGATTGGGGGCGTTCAGGGGATTAGAGAGTCTACATAGCCCACACAGTAAATGTATTTGTAAAGTACTGCTTAGGTGTCTGAAAAATCATGGGACACCTCAGGTTTCCATAGCAGTACAACTACGTCTGCAAGTTGCTTTGTGTTCCAGTTACAGATATCTTTAGCATGGCTGTTAGCAAAAGCAAATTAAGGTCGTAGTAGACCCACCTCCATCAACATTTGACCACCTCCAGACAACTAGTGTCATGAGCTATATATGCTTGTTGATCCACAATTTCTTGACTCTCAGCAGCTGCTTGCCCTCCTCCCACCCCTTTCTCTCAGGGTACTTCCTGTTTGAAAGATATCATATGTCTGGGGCAGACTTTTGCCATCTCTGGTGCTGAGCTCTGTCTTGGCAGCAGAGACTCATTGAATCATGCCAGTTCTGCTGCCAGCTGCACTGTTTCTCCATGTAGAGCCCTCTAACCAAATGGCCATGAACTCGCATACCTTGCCAGCTTTCCCTTAATTCTTATTCAGCCAGCCACAAAGCAGCAGCAATCAAAAAAATAATTTGTCATTCTGCTCCCTGAAGCATGTAAAAGTTAAAATGTCCATTGAAATGTATCTCTAATAGAAAAACAAGAAGGTTGCCAGGAGAAGTTTGTGTTCTTCTTACAAATAATAGCTAACATTCATAAATGAGATCTAACACTGTTCTGTGACTAGGTTTGGGATAGAAGTTCTGAGGTATATGAGAAAAAAGGGTAGAAATGATACAGAGTACTAAAATCAGTTTCTGCACCTGTCAATAGGGTGGCAGTACATGCTCTGTCTTTCTTTCAAAAATGTCATAGGGGATGTTTATGAGATCAAACCTAGAGAAACCAGTTCTTCATTAACAAGTAAAGTAATTGGACTGGTAGACAGAACTATAAAATACTGTGATGAATGTAACAGAGAAAAATAATTGCTGCCTTTGAAAAGAAAATGTCTATTTCTGAAAGTGTCAGGATAACAGTAGATTCCAAGCGATGGGACTGACAAAAAAAAAAAAAAGAGAATTACACTTTGTATGAAAATTTGATGTTTGAGCAGCTTGGATCCTTTCAACTTTTTTTTTGTGGAAATGCCAGGAGGTCCTGGTAGACAGGAAATCCAAGCATTACATCCATGGATTTCAGCACTCAGAACAGAGTCTTGAGTCTCAGCACTCTTCATCCTGGGGAACAATTCTATAGCACTGTCAAACTTCCTCCCTCCCTCCCTCTCTCCCTCTCTGCCTCCCCTCCCTCCCTCTCTTGTTCTTACATGCACACACACAAAAACACACTTATTTTTGTCACAATTTCATGTGAACTTAATACAGATAGAGAGGTTACCTTCTCTAGAAGGGTGAAACACTTGAAACAGAAGTTTTTCTATATAAAAATGTTTTGTTGAAAAATTCCAAACCCTCCGTAATAGATAAGTCCTGAGACCCAAAGTGTTTTTATTAAAGCCTGTCACAGGTTTTTTATAATTGTAGCTATGTATGACAAATAATGTTATCTATTTTGGATTAAACAGAGCTTCTGGGAACTGCTGGAAACAAACATCTCTGTCAGCATACAGGAAAAGCTTTTTTTTCACCATCTGAACTGTAATGAAAACCTTTGCTCCTCAGGCAACATCAGTAGTAAAAATCAAACAATGGTGAGATAGACAAGGAGATGGAGGAGAGTATGGTTATGTAAACTGAGAGTGTGCCAAGTCATGGTAGTCACATCTAAGAACAAAAAAACAAAGCAAAACAAAGCCTAAATGGGGGTTTTGTGCTGATGAGCTGAAATCATGAGGATTATGTAGAAACATCATGATATCGTGAGATAGTTCATGCAAGGAAGGAGACAAGTAAGAGAGACTAAGTGACAGAGACAAAATACTGGGAATTTAAATGGATGTAAATTGGGAGACTCCTTTTATGGGTCTCATAAGAGAAGATATAAGGGATGGCACGTGAAATTGGGAAACAACACGTTTAACCATGACTTAAAGAAAATGTTCTTTATGCACCGTGTAATTATCTATTAGGACTGCTTGCTAAAAGATAATTGAAGCAAAGGGCTTAGCAGGATTTAAAAAATGATTAGATACAGATAATGGGAACATTCATAGTTAATTAGACAGGATAAGTAATGTACAGGATATACTTGCAGTTTGCAAGAGCATAAGAGAACTACCACTTAGTGGAGGTTAGGTTAATATTACCCTCACAGAGAGATTATCCTGCACCTGTTCATTCTGGGTTTTTGTACACCTTTTTCTGAAATATGTTCTCTCAGACTCAGGATGACAAACCAATCTGTGGATCAATGCTATGTTGGCAAAAGGCAACTACCATGTCATAAAGGCAGCAAGGTTAGATCTGGGAGGTCTGTGAGAGGCTGAAACCAGCACAAAACCAGTATTTTGCTCTGCCCTGTAGAAAATGCGCCAAGTTGTTGAGACCTTCATGACCTTGGAAGCCTTTGCTCTGTACTGACTGGTGCAAAATGGGCTCGTGCCTTCCCAAAAAAGTCTGGTAACACCTGCAGGGGCTGCTGTGTCCAAGCAGGGTTTTTCAAAGAGAACAACCTGAGACTGACCCAGATGAGCTCTAGGGCAGATCCCAACGGAGTGTGATGGATATACCCTCTGGCAGCAGAGGCAAACAGTTCAGTGGACACCTTGGGGTCTTGGCTCCCTGGGTTCCTTTCCAGCCCTTGGTGTCTTCTCTGTGAAAGCAATGAAGAGGAAGAACAATACTTTCTTTCATCTCACAGCAGAGCTGAGGACTGGATGAAGCACTTACCTGGAACTGGGGGTTGGGAAGAAAACACTGCTCTTATAACAGACAGTCTAAGAGTTGAATTGAATTTTAAAAGGATGAGAAAGTTATAGCTCTCAGCCCAATCCAGTGAGGTATGAATTTCTCTTCTTCTGTGTCACAAGTTTCTTTTACCTTTTCAGGGAAACATAACCATAGAGAAGAGTCTTTCTATTCATTTGCCATAGTTGTACACTATTTAGAGTGATTTTGCCACTCTAAGAGTGTTGCTATGATCACAGAATTGACAAACTGACCGACTCTCAATAATGGTGGGATGCTGATCCATTGAGGGTTACAGAAGAATTTTAGTCTTTTTACAAAGGCTGGAAAATTATTTTTAAAAGTGCAGTGAAAATAAAAATAAAGAGTAAGATTACTATACTTGCTAAGCCTAATTACATCCAGCATTGTGAAGTAGATTACAATAAACATATAAAAAGACTAAGCCCTTTGTGGGTCATTCTATGGGTCTTATTGAAGGATGAGATAAGGTTAGGTATAGTCCTCTGCTGGCTGTTTTACCAACAGTCTGGCCACCCATTATTTTAGTTTTGCTCTTAGAAGATTATGTAGGATTTGAAAAATCCAGTCTGCAGTATTTGAGAAGCTCTGTTCACTCAATATTTCATACTTCTTCTGTAGTCAGGCCTAGAGGCAGTAACAGCATACCCTGTCTCCTTCAATCCTCTGAAGAAGAGTTTTTTCTATTCCTAAATCCTTATGTTAGCTAAGATTTTAAATAAAATCTTTTATCTTAAAACCTAAAGTGTAAAGTAATGTTGAAAGTATATGCTTGACCTTAAAAAGACTTACATTCTTACAATAACTTTTGGAAGTGTATTTTCATGGCTTATATATAATAAACAAATAAATTATGTTGCACTCTAATGTCAATGTAGTATAATTCTCAGTTGTCATAATAATTGGACAAACTATTATACATAACCATTAAAATTTAAAATGTAGATACATAGAGAGGATATGTGTGGTTTAATCAGACAAACATAAAATTACTTACTTAAATTGTTTTTTCACAAAGTGAAATCTGACTAATACATACATAGCCTATGAAACCAAGCACACACAGAGCATAACTTAGATATTTCTAGCCAGATCAAGGCTTAAAATCTGCAAAAAAACCCCATGACATCTTTAAATTCTTGAAAAATAACTTTGATATTTCTCTGCACATTTCCATAATAATATAAAATATTTTTAAAACACAATTTTTCTTTATTGGATATTTCTGCTACTTTCTTAAAGAGCAATTGAAATTTTGGGATATGTGTATGAAAATTCATGGATATTTTTAGGAATCTGTACTTTTCCAGCTGAAATCCAATATGCCATATTATAAAAATTGTTTCAGAGATTTATTATTCTTGCAACATCAATTGCAATATTTTCAACAATTTTTGTTCTGTGTTTGTCCAATTTATATGTTTTCAGTAAACAGCATGTTTTGCAACTGGCAGAGATCTCAATACCAGCTCTATGCAACAGGATACAGAGATCCTTTTATGATTCTATTACAAATTATGTGGGTGGGTAATGTCAGATGCCCTCATTTTTAGTTAGGAGTAACTGAAATAAAGCCACATTAAATATATACCTGTCATCGGAGGTGATGCTTTCTGATGAAACAGCAGCTGGAATACATCTGTATAGGAAGCTGTTAAGAGATATATAAGTCTACAACCACAATATCATTTGAGAAATAGCTTTTTACAAACTAGGGTACTTCCTATGAGAAGATTTTTTTGTGGTTTTTGAAAAGATGCTAACAATATTACTGGTCATATTTAATGCTGGAGAAACCTTTCAATAATTCCAGATTGGTCCATGATATTGTCTGTGAGTGAAAAAGGGAATATGCTCATGATTATTCAACAGCTGAGTTAGTGTGAAGAAGTCCTCTGACCTTCTTCTAATCTCAATTACACTGCATGAAACCAGACTAATTCTGGAATTAGTCCTCAAATAATTCAAGAAAGATTCAAATTGACCTTGGAGTAAAAACTTCCCAAGAGAGGTCCTTTAACTCAGCTGTAATCATCCAAATTGTTCTTCTTAGGTGAAATAAATTCTTTTTAATCTCCTTGGAAATGCTTTTGAAATGTAAGGAATGAAGTTTATCTTGTCATCACCACTTTTAATATGACTCAAGCCATTTGCTTGCTCCTACTGCTTGAGTTACAATAGAGATATCTCATAACCTGTCAGTAGTCTGGTCTCTCTGAATAAGAAACTGCTCACCATCACTAAGGGAATCAAAGTTTTTATTAACAAACTTCGATTATTTTCTGAAATATTTTTTCTTTTGACTATTTAAAATGCCATATTAAAACATATTTTAAACATACATTTCCTTTTAGAACATAATTTATTTATTTATTATTTATACTCCACTCTCATTACTTCTCTATAGTGTTCGTTACCCGAATGCAGTCTAATGATCTTCCACTTAGCCAAGAAATCTAAAAGAGGAAAAGGTCCAGAGAGAGGACAAGAGAGAAGGCAGCAGCAATTCCACAGACTGCAGCTGCATGCTAACACTGGCCAAATTAGTCATATTTGTATGGTTTCTGAACATGAAATGTAGAGATAGATGATGATTCCCCAAGTTCTTTTCACATCTCTTCATAAAGATTTGGCCGTACCAACATTACTTATATGAGACTGTATCTCTGTATAAGGCTATCTGTTCCATAGGCATGGTGCTTTCATGTCATCCCTTCATCCTCTCACTGGTTAAAATATGACATGCTTGTCAAATCTGGTCACTTCTCTTTGTCTCAAACGCCATGAGCTTCTCCATCCCTGTGAGTCCACCTTTCCAGATGAGAGCCAGTCCTTCCTCAGAAAGAAAGGTTAATGGGCTGGCCAGGTGAAGTGTAACTTGCTGCCTTGCTGCAGATTAATCCTTAATGGTGCCATTAATGGCAGCCTGTCCCCACCATGTTGTGCCACCTCTGGGGCTCTGCCCTGCCCCTGGGCCCTGCAGCACTGTGGGCAATGGGCAGCCAGCCAGCTGCTGGCTTGGGAAGTTTGCAGGTTTTGGGGTACAAGTAAAGTTCCCATGGAAACTTCCAAGTTCTTTCTCCAGAAATTTCTGCATCTCCTTCAGCATGAATAGCCCATGCAATTTTTCTAATTTGACAGAAAACATGCCTGTTCTCAAGGTGCCATATCATTTGCAATTCACAATGTCCTCATTTTTTTTTTCAACAACAGTTTTGTATGGCTCAGCTCTGCTGGTAATTCTGATAATAATGCTGGTGATAAACAAGAAGGTATTCATGAAAGAAGAGGGAGAGGTAATTCAGGATACACTGTTTTCTAGTAGGTTGAAGTGAGGTATCACTTTCCTTAAATGACTCTTTTTATTACTGTACATATTCTGTAAACATAAACTCATGTCTGGTTACTTTGTTTATCATGTGACTCTTCATATACTTACACAATTTCTTAATTAAAAATTGCAAAATCTTTACAGTTTCATCTCCCTGATCCTTTCTCAAAATTGACCTGATGAAAGAAAAGCTGCCACAACAGCTCTGTGCCCTACAAGGGCTTAAATAACCAAGGTGGCTCTGTTGCACACTCCCTGCAAAATTGCTAATGCAGGTTAAACAAATGCATCCTAGTTGCCTGTGAGATGCTTCTATTTGCCATGGAAACTAAGTTTCACATCTTGGTTCAAGCACCCAATGCTGATACTTGAAACTCCCAGAATAATTTGATCTTAAAAGTAGCTATTTGTGCAGAGGGAATTTCTTGGGTATGGTCTTTAAATACTTAACACTAAAAAAAAAAAAAAAAAAAAGGGAACAAACCCAAAGTTCTGTTTTCCCGAATGTGTAATATTAAAAAAAGAGGCACCTTCTATTTTCAAGAATTCAGACATGTCCTTTTTATTAGTACTTCACCCCAAAAAACCATTGTTTACCAAAAAAAAAAAATTACTGGCTAAAGGAAACACACCATTTTTGGATTTCTCTCTTCCTTCTGGCATGGTACTCACTTTTTGACTGTCTCACATCCAGTCCTACCAAATCCTGTTTCTGCAAGCAAGCCCCTAGGAAACATATCAGTTCACATAGCTTTGGTTTTGCTCTTGCTTTGTTGGGCATTATCTCAGTATTACATCTGCCAGAGACCAAAGGAATATTTAATTGCTGCTTCAGCATACACTGAAGGAAGGATATTTAGTGTATGTGTTACCTTTAAGCACACCTCCACTATCAGTAGCTCTTAACATCTTTCAGCTGGGTTTTAGTCTGTTCTGTCCCAGTACAGAAGGTGTTTTACATTAGTCCCTGTGAGCTCCTCTGCATATTGGTCTTGCAGAACTGGAAGATCCCTCATATTCATGTGTTTTGGGAAGGGGGAGTCTTTGATGTGAGGCCGGGAGGATTTGAATTTTTCAGGATATATTTTATTTCCTTTCTGTTCCTAGTACAGTTGTCCAGTTGATCGTAGAAGAGGCTGACCAGTTAATATGGATAGAAGAGTGAATTTGCATAAATCTATGGTGTAGGGTCTTAGTGGTGGGGAAAGTGGGAATCATATGCTGGAATAAATACATGATTCATGACCCTGTTCTATAGACCCTTGCGTTTCACTTCGATAAGCCACCAGACGTATTTCATAAGTTAACACTTGCTTTGTGCCATATGTTTTGTAATAATTCACTTTTGCTCTGAACTGCAAATGAAAATCACCCCAAAGATACCAAGTATATAATGAAGTTCAAATGTATATATGTACATATAGGTGTATATACTTGTTTTCTTGGGAGAAACATCTACAGACAAGGTGAGGCTTGCCCCCAGGCACATCACATCTCCTCCTACCCTGTTTGATAGGGATTCATTCTGTACACTGATGAGTGTTTAATCAGTTGTCTTTCATTCTTACCTATGGCAGAAACAACATCCCACACCTATCCAAGCCTGACGTAACATTTACTGAAGACAATAAAAAACTTTAGTTTCAGGCCTGAAGAAGGCATCCTTATCCAAAAGGCTGGTAGTTTTTTGCTGGCTAGTTTAATAAAAGATATTACATATTCTTACAGGGTTTGCCCAACATACCTTTTGGCCATTCCTTCTAGAGCAATATAAGTAAAGCTGTGCTTGGCATATAAAGACTCAGGATTAAGGACCTACGCCCCATTACAAATGCTCTTCTGGGACTTGAGCATCTGAGTGTCCCTAAGCACAGTTAGATTCTTGAGTGCAATAGTGAGTACAACTGGCGTGTAAATAAACAAATACAAGCTCCTGGAGATGCTTCTCAGCTGTTTCAACTGAAAAAATGAGTTCCTCAAAAGATTTTTCTTGATATCAGTTCTTTTATTAAGTGCAGAGAAACACAAAAATTTCAGTGCATTTATATTTTAGCTAGAGCTCTGTCCCTAGTTTACCACACTAAAATTAGACTGAGAAATCTCGTTCCTGTTTTCATCAACTAGGTTAACTACTAGCAGTCATATTTCCATGTCTGAGCTTTTCCCAAAATATACATTTATGTTCTGTGCAACTACTCTCTTATGCAAATATCACCAAGAGGAATTAATTGCATGTGTTCTTCTCACACCCCTGGGGCAGAGCTTGTTAGGTACCACCACGCTGAGCACAGCACAAGTTCAGTAATAGAAACCTTTGCTTTAAAGACTGTTAGGTCCCTAGAGATTTCAGCTCCAGGAGACTGACCGCACGTCCTCTCCTGACAGCAGCAATGACTCAAGTGGGAGTGCTTGGCAATCCCCACCACTGTCCCCTGTGAAGATTTGCTTGTGCTAGCACTTTTTACCCTGTTTCAGCTTTAACCTGGCTCATTTTGATGGATGTGGGTCAGGGACTTACTATCCAAGCAGCTCAGCTAGCAGGTCCCTAAGACAGTAAATTCTAGCAGTCTGGCAGTGACAGTCCTGAAAGTGGGCTCTTCACCACTTCCCCCTGCAGCTAACAGAGTGGTGACCTAATCAGTGAAAGTTTTGGTTGTTTTTTCCTTTCTTTTAATACTTTTGCCTCTGAATCCTCTTTAGCAAAACAACAACTGGTAGTCTAGTGCCAATGTGTGCTAGGGGACTGACATTTTAATTTGTATAGGAAGGAATATAAAAGGAAATATTCAATCTTAGAATATAGAAGCTTTATTTTTCCAGGCATAAGTGAAATTATCCAACTATGGAGGAGGACTGTTTTCATGCTCCCCCTGAAATTCTTTTCTGCAGCTCATTGAGCTTCTGACTCATTCATTCTGTGCAAAACAGAGTGATTACATATTTTAAAAGCCTGTATCTGTATTGTTTTTTGTGTACTCTCCCTGTTCCTTTTGGCTTTTTTTTTTTTTTTTTTTTTTTTTCCCTTTTTATTAATAAGCCAAATGGGTAAAAAGAATGATATCTTTAATCTGTCTTTCAGTCCAGATCTCATTATGGGAAAATAATAAGCACTATTTCATAACTTATAACAGATAAACCCTTATTGTCTGAGGCGTGAAAATGTGTGCCTTAAAAAAATGTCTTTCCTTCTTTTCTTGTAGGTGCTGTCACTGACATCCTGCTGCCTGGAGATCAGAGGAACCCACATTTCTTCTTGCTTGACTAGCACATGGACAGGCCTACCTTGTGCTATAGACCAGGAGACACTTCTAGGAGAAGCTGACAGCTTAGGCATAATGGGAAGGCCAAAATGCCTGCTTACCACCTCTGGGAGAAAAAAAAAAAGGGGAAAACCAGAAAATACATGGCTCCTTAGAGAAGCATTTCCAGGCCCTGCTACAATTCTGTAGAGAGAAGGAGGTGGGTGGGCAGATGATGGCAGCATGTGACGGTTCCATGGCCTCCTGCATTGGGGATCCACTGGCAGGTCAGCACGGGGGGGCAGGGAAGGTGGCTTACTGGTGGCACTGCTTCACAGATGCAGAACAAGCCTCCCCACGGGTTTACTGCCTCTGAACAGAGGTCCCAGCCAGGTAAAAGGGATGTGCAGTGCCCAATGCTCTGCAGCAATCTGATGCCAGCTGCTTGAGCTGGAGCTGTATTGTTCTGCACCTCCACTTTGGCTCTTACTGGAAGAGACTGCAGCAGGACAGAGACTGTAGCAGGACAGAGACTGTCTTCACTTTGTTCTCCATTAGATTTCCTTTCTCTGACCATTTCTTCTTTCCTCATCTTCTCCCCACCTCTCATATCATTGCTGTTTCATCTTATGCTGAGTGACTGTTATCAGTCACTATGTGTCATTATACAGACACTGAGACATCATTTAGACATCTTGGCAGTGACTTCATCACTGAGGTTGCTTGGACTCCTTTCACTTTTTCTAGTAAAAAGTTTGAACATCTTACATTAATTTTGAATTGTATAACAGTACTAAATACTTCACCCGAGCATAGCACCTTCATCAGATATTCTCTGACTGTTTTTAGTGGGGATGGCAGGATTTCTGTAATTGCTACTCTTCCTAATACACAGCTGAACTGAGGCAAAACCATGCAATTTGTTCATTCTATGAAGCAATTCATCCAAGATCACACTGGATTTCAGAACTTGTATCACCTATCAAGTTGCAATAAGATAATAGTGCTACAAAGTGGCATTATCATCTCTCTTCTTTCAAAACAGTCTAATGAAAAGTGTGCAAATGTTTGACTTTCACATGAACTGCATGATCCTGAGGTAATCAGATTAGGAGAAAAGCCACCATTCTGAAAGGGAAAAAGTCTGCATGCACTCACATCCACCAGCACAAACTTACCTCTTCAGTACCACTGAAGCATGATGCCACTGAAGCTTTGTGCCAATAAATATCCCCAGGATAAGGCTGCTTACAAGTCAATTCATGAAGTTCTCTAAATATTCGCTGTCATCTGTGATATTTCAAAGGCATAACAGTAGGAAAATGTATGCTATTTTACAAGCGTGAGCTAAATGCATTTCTTCTGCTCTGTGCTTGAGATGAAAAGAAACTAGGCAATTAAATAAGGAAGTCTGGGGCCCTTTTTATGGCATTGTATGTGACCTCAAAAGGGAGAACGGTAATTGCCACTGGTGTGTGATATCCTTTAGCCACCTGGCTCAGAAAATATCTCTGCATCCTAAAATGCTGGTGTTTTATAAAGCCTGCAGGCATATCAGTCTTCAATAAGAGAGCTCACCCCATTAAAGCATTTAAAATTAATTTTAATCCAGGGAATTCAACTCCTGTCTTTAAACCTTTACAAACAAGTTTAAAGCTGACGTGTGCCATAAATTCGTGGTGGTCTGTAGAGGTTTTTTTTATAAGCCAAACAAAGCATAACAATTACATAGGGAATTCAGCAAAACCCAGTTGGTGTGTATAGATAATAAACTTAGAGAGGAGTTCTTTCTACTTTTTGTAACAGCTACTGTATGTATAAAGTCTACATGAAAATGTCACTGTGATAACAACTATCCCTTAAGTCAGGCATGTTATAATGAGAAGACAGTGCTGCTCCTTTATCTACGTGACAATAAAAGAGCAAAGTAGATATCCTGTCCCATAGCCTGGACATTGTAATACAGGTGCAGTTTGCCATATATCACGATGATGAAATTTGTCCTGTTTTGCTGCAAAACATGGGAAATTCTGTTCTTTTACTTCACATGCTCCTTCCTTGAGGTGTTCAAACAAATGCACATTCATTGCTTTAAGATGAAAAAACACTGGATTTCACCTCTTGCCCTTTTCACTCCACCATCACAAGATATTGCACTGACAGTGGCTGATATGCAGACAGTACCTAACTGACCAGGGTTTGGCTTCTAGACTGGCCCAATTTTCTTCCTTTCATGCCTTGTGTAGTAAAGCAATATTGACTCCCACCTCTTTGTCAAAGACTCTACCTTCACCTGTTATGCTTCAAGCAAGTACTAAGTGCTTTCAATGCTGCTGTTTCACTGCACAAGGACACCATAATGGAGCTGAAACTCTTCCCTGGAGCTGGCACACTGACACTGCTGCTTATTGAGCTGCTCCCTGTGACCCTGCTGTGTTGCTGTGCTCTTTGGCAGCTGTGCCCTGGTGCAACCCCAAAGGCAGAAACTCCATTGCAACAAGTCTCAGGCTGAAGCACCAACTGCCTGTGGGACACCCTTTGCCATCCCATCAGGTTTCCTGATCCAGCCCTCTTCAGGGTTACACTTCAGACCTGAAAAGTGAAAAGATCCAAGCTAATAGGCCCCCCAGTCCTGCCCTAATAGCAGTGGTGGTGTTTTTTTAAAATGGAAACACTTCTTCGATCCTACAAAGGAGCAGCTGAGATGAAAGAAGATGGGATTGTCTTAAACCTGCTTCCCTGGAGAAATCTTAAGTGAACCCTTATGTTAATTTATTTTCTGTTGGTATTTACATGCTGACTCCAGTCATAATTAAACTGCAAGTTCCTTAGGGCAGAGACTAGCCTTTTGTTTGGTGTTAATTAGCAGTTTATGCAACAAGGCCTCTGTGACTTGACTTCTGAGTGACACAAATATCAATGTGTTATGTTTTTCAGGTTTGGGGGAGGTTCTGGCAGTCTTCACACAGAGAAGATTGACATTTGGTTGAGGATCATAATGCATGCACATTAGTGGAATGCTGCTGCTAAAATGATAAACAATTATGATTCATTTGATGTTAAGATTTGAATGATCATATTAAGATTTTGAGTTAGTAGTCTACTGTGATCTAGTCACCCGCATCTCTCCAGGCTTTATTTCAGGCTGTCTGCACAGTCAGTAAAGGAACAATGCATGGATTTACTCCTACTTCATATTTTCAGTGTTTTCTGGAGTGGTTAGAGTTGAAAACATATTTATTTTCCTACGTTAAGACTTGGATTCCTTGGGGGATTCCAATGGGCTGCTAACTGTGTAATGGCTGCCAGGAGCTGCTACTAACCAAGTGTCTACACTCTTCTGGCTCTGGTCTCCAGGTCAGTTAGAAAACAGTAAATATTTTCCGCAGAATTTTACTAAGGAGCTATAAAAACTTCTCTAAGGGGAAAAATAAATATAATAAGGTATATTTCAAATTATCAGTGCAATACTAAAAATGTTTGATTCTGAACAAAATATTCAGTTTCAGCTCTTTAACTGGTCCCTAAAAAAAAGTGAAGGAAGGAAATACACTATGTGAAAGTTCTTTTTTTGAAGTCAGTTTTTCATTAAAACTTTTAAATCATCTGTATTTGTGACAAATAGAACACACATGGGGATTTAAGATACTGTTTGTGTAATATGTCAGAGAAAGAAATTTAGAGCTTTTTCCAAGCATCAGAATAATGTTAGGAGTTCTCAAACTGTTACCAGTCTTATTAATCACCCTGGATTTTTGGGTATGTATTTCTAACCATGCTAAACAATTAAATCAAAGCTAAGGCCAAAGTTTGCCTGTGAATATTCATATGCAATATCCATTTAAGTCAATGTGAGGATGAAATTTAGCTCATAAGCCTTTTAACTGATAAAGTCCTAAAATAGCTTTACAGGCAAGAATTTCCTGGCAAGACTAGAGTTTTGTAAATCTAAAAGCATGCAATCATATTTCAATGTAAAATAGCATATAAATATCAAGCCACATCTTGAAGTATAGCCAAATGCAACACTACATCAAGCACAGCTCAAAAGTGCTATATACAAAATTATTGCTTTGTCAAATTTCTGCATTGGTGCAAAATAAACACAGAAATTTGCACATACATACATATCATTGTAAAAAATTAGAAAGTGCAGTTGTCCTCTTTGTCTCAGTTATAAGCTTTTTTGCTAAAAGGAATGTAACATTTAGCTTTTAAAGTCAGAACAGGATGTAAGTGGACAGTATTTCAAGGAGAGTGTTATGTCTAAGGCTTACTGCCACTGTGTAGTGCTATATCCCTCCTGGGGTCACATGCAGCACAGTCAGTGGCTTTCTAAGAGTCAAGTAAAGTACTTATAAGTTTAAGTAGCACAGAAATTTTTGTATAAGCCTTTCATCCCTGTCTGCCCTCTTCCCACCCCCAGTCTGCATAAGTCTCAAAACCCAGTGAGAAAATTTAACATGTTAGAAAGTACTAATACAATTAATCTTTCTCACAAACTTTTCAGTTCCTGTTTGGTTATTACACTCCACCTATGCATATCCATCCTAATTTAACATTGTATACACTATAACTTCTCATTTCCTCTCCCAAACCTGAAGCTCAGTGTTATGCATTGCTGGAGCTCCATCCTGGAGGAAAAGTTACGGGATTTGCAGATGAGGGCTGACTGATGCAATGGACAAAGCAAAAGTTGAGCAACAACAAAGTAACACTGAGGATGATGCTGTCATAATGATGCCTTGGACTGCCTACCTAGAACAGAGGTTAGACAGAGTTAAGAGAATAAAGTGGGTATTTATCAAAGGCCTTCAGTGGATACACCTTGGGCAGTGCAGAAGCCTCGCAGAGGCTACACCCAAGATGGATGATGGTCACAGGTTTTACAGACAGATATTAGTCGGGTCTGTTTGCATATCAGGGGTTCATTGTCCAATTACAGCCTCGGGTAATGAAGTCATATCCCCCCAGTTTGCTCCTCCCCAGTTCACTTTTGTTTATACTTTTAGGGCCTGAGGCAGAGGGTGTCCTTGGTTCTCAGACCTGGAAGGATTGTTCTGTCTGACCAAAATGTGAAGAGAGCTTACTAACACTCTGTATGGAGTTCAGCGTTGTACATTAATGCAGTACAGGGTCTGAAAAGTAAAAAAGCTAAAAACTTAAGGCATCAATAGTGAAAAGTCAAAGCCATCTCTGCACCAACACAGTGTACAGGTGTCAGTGCCTCTTGCTGAGGCCAGAGAAGAGGACTTTGAGGCAGTCAGGATAAAAACAGCCCAGACTACTGCTTTATATGTAAGAATGGAAAACAGAAGGCATAAGACCAAATGGGAGTGAGCTCTGAGGCCAAAGAGAGAGATGATGGTAGAGTACCTACAGATAAATGAGCTTTCTTTCCTTGTCTTTTGTGACATGGTATGTGTTTACATTGGGAGCTTGCATGTAAGACCACTGAAAAATCTTCTTACGTCCACAATTCAGCAGTTAAGAGTCCTGGAGAGAGAAGACAATGACAAGAGACATGAGTGGGACCTTTCTGAGCTGTAACTATCTAGGAAAGAGAGGCATAGGTGAGGAGATCTAGATGAGCCATTGCCACTGTGATGCTCAGTGAGCTCCTTCAGCTTGAGTGCACCTATCACTTGGGTGCTGAAGTCCCTCAGAGTACTGCCTAAACTTCTCAGACAGTTCAAAGCTAGTGGCAGCTACCTAGTAGCAACTGAGCAGTGCTTCCAGGGTGGCTCTTCCATGGAGCACCTGCAGACACCAGTAGGACATGCCCTTTGCCTTCTCATATGGATGAGCAAACACAGTCCTTGGAAGTAGCAGGGCAGGGGGCTGAGTCTAATCACGTCAGCTGTCCTCACCCATGCCATCCCCACAAAAGTAAATCAGTAAAATCAGTAAATCACAGCCCATAAGGTTGCCTGTGGGGAAACAGCATCTTTTTGCTTCCACTCTTTTTACTGAAACAGGACTTCTTGTGAGCTCACTTTGTGCATTAATACCTTCTTATAACAGAAGAAGGCCCCTGTATTGATGACCAAGTTCTTACTCTAGACACAACAGATCTCAAGACACCAACTGCTAGCCACCGTAGGAAAAGAAAATAATTAATTTCCATAATTTCTGCTATTTATTTCTAAAAGCAATAGTACCAAAAAAACTGTCCTTCACTGAAAAGTAAGTTACAGCAGATTTCAATTTGTGAATGTGTTATCTCACTCTCTCTCAAAGGAGAGGGTTTTTTGCATTCATGCTTTTGTAAAACAAAATGCGCTGATGAGCCGAGAGGCTTAAAACATACAAAAGAATACTGACTTTTTTTTTTTCTATTTTTCTCCTTGAAGAAGTATGATCTTCTTCAAGAAGCTTCTAGTAAACACACTGGTCACACTTGTATTCCATCTTCCACACCCTCTCCTCTATTCTAGAATTCAATGTTCACAACACTTCCTTAAACAAATGGAATCCATTTCATGGAAAACTGAAAGTTCTTCTGTATTTATTAGTAAGTCAGTTAAATTGGAAATTCTTCTGCCAACTGACATTATTTTAAATCCAAGGCATGGAGGTTTTGCTTCATCTTGCACCACTGTTTGTTTAAGAATGGCTTATTCTGTCAGATCCACTGAGGTTTTCTTGTCTAACTCAAGTGAAAGTGAGAAAAAACTCCACAGGCTTACTGAGTCTGGAGGCCTGTGCAAGCAATGCAACCCTAGAGGAGGATTCATGTGATTTGTAACTATACATCTATAAATGTATACATACACACAGAGAAATATACACAGCAAACTTTTAAAAAGGGCTGGGGTAAAATTGCATTTCAGTAAAGTCCAGGTTAAAAAGCCTGACTTAATAAAACTTGTTTTGATAAAATTCAGCTTTAGTATTTTCATTATTATGCATCTTTTGAAAATAATTTTCAGAAGGTCTAATTATTAAAGACACTATAGACCCCCTGCATGCAGTCCCCAGACCAACTCATGCATCTCTTTTATGTATGATTTGGGACATTCATAGGTTTGTCACTGTTATGCAGACATCTTCATAGAGCTACTGATATCCTTTACTGTTTAAAAACCATGCAAATGTTTCTCAGAAGGACACTTTCTGGTGGCATGCTCAGTTATGGCCCTTCTCTCACTGTTCTTTAAGAATCTAAATCTGTTGATTTATCTGGATCAATCTGTTGGCTTAGGTTCCAAAGCTGCTTTAAGAGTTCTTATTTTCCCCACCTTTGGCTGCTCACCACTATTGCTGAACAGCTGGTCACTGCCCCCTCAGCCCTGCTGAAGCAACAGTTACATCACTGAAATAAACTAAGAGCCATTTTCAGACAACTTTATGTATTAGTGCTTTGTGTTGTTGTTGCTGTTTTAGGTTTTTAAACCCAGTTTGGTGGCTGGCTCACCGCTGTAGAATTAAAGCAGCACAGCTGAGGAAGTAAGTGATTGGTTAGAGCTATGGGGCAAGAATAAGCAGGAAATGCAGGAACCTCTTAAATCAGCTGCCACCTGAAAAAAAGTTCCTATATCTACATCGTTATGTGATGTGCTGGGGGAGTAGAGGAGTATTTTTATGAATATAACTGCAGTGATTCATGTGTTTGGTGTTCTGGAATGTGTTGAGCATATGGTATTGCAGGCTTTATGTAAGTGACCTTGCAAGTTTGTATTTTTAAATCTATTATGGAGCAACTAATGAATAGGTTCTGATTTCCCCTTCCTACAGGGATAAATCCTGAACTTCTGGTAAGCATATTCTTTGGGGCAGAACCCACAACTATTCCCGTAGGACCAGCATTTATTTCATCCCAATGGAAAGAGGAGTTCTCTGCAGCATCTCCTGGGAGATTTTTGCTCTTAGCATATGTTATCTTGGGGTTTTTTTGGTTTTTTTTTGGTTTTTTTTTTTTTGTTTTTTTTTTTTTTCCTGTGGGAAGAAATTATATGAGCCATATTAGCAATGAAGAGATATACTGTATAAAAAGTCTTAACATTTTCCAACAGCACAAATAAACTAGGAATCGTCCTGCTGTTATTGTTCCTTGACAGATGGGAGATGTAAGACTGTGATGATACCAGTGAGTGACAGGCTACCAGGGAGGATTACTCACCCCAGAAAGTCCCTCACCCTTGGTGCTGTGCTGGTGGATATCTCCACTGTGGGCTTTTGGCTTGGCCTCCTGTGGGTGATGTGATGAAGAAAAGAATTTGGCCTGGATCTATCACTTAGCTTGTTGACCACCTCAATAAAACTCTCACACCTAGGCCACAATTTTTTCACAGTAAAAGGGCTGACACCCAAGGGCCAGCTTAATCTTTCTTCTGAGTTTTAGTTTAGCAGCAGATAGCCAGTGTGCCATGGCACAAAGCATGGGGACCATGAAGGTGCTGATGCTAATGACATATTGTAGGCAAATACATTTCCTCTGTATTGCACTGAAATTCCTTGACTAGGTGCTTAATGATTATGTACTATGCTTATCTGGATTATAAATAGTGTCCTAAAAGTGTGATAACTGTATTTTTTCATTACAAATAGTTAATTCTAAATATTACATAAAATGGTGTTGCAGCCTTTTAAGTGGAAGGCCTCAATAGCACTTTGTGGAGTTCTGGTCTGCCTTTGGTGGCACATAAGGTCTGCAGGGCCTCAGATGCAGAAACTGATCAGAATAGTTCTTTCAAACTAATTATTCCGCTGAGCCACTTTTCAGGCACTCATCCAAAATGTAAATGAGCATGTTCCAGAATAATTACTCTACTCACAAAGCAGGGTAAATAGCCCAAAATGAAATAATTTCTGTTCCAAATTAGACTCTCTTTATAGAGGAGTCACTTGGTAATATTGGAATAGCAAGGAAGTATGGAGAGTGTATGAAGATTTTGATTACTCATAAAATTCTGCTGTCAGTAATTTCTCAAAAAAATCATAGATTTCTACATTTGTAAAGCCATTTAGAGTGTGTGAGGTTGCTACAAGCGCATCTACAAAGCTAGATGGTTATGTCAGATATATTTGTACCAAGTAAAAAATAAATAGAGTTTGAGTTCCCAGTTTGCATATTTACTATGGAGATAAGGATTTTTTAATAGTTTGAGTACAGCACATCCAATGTAATGAACTAGTTTACTTGCTTGAATGATAAATTGACTAAGGCCCCATTTAGTTGAACGTTTATTTTTGTGGCAGAGTGTGTTCCCATGTCATATCTCCCCATCCTTATGCTCTCCCATTGTACAGCTGCACAGTGAACCAGGATGAGAAACTGGTAACCTAGAAAAACACTCAGAAAAAATACACCTTTTTAATCTGTATTAATTCCTCACTCCACTTAGGGGGCCTTGTTTGGCACCTCACACAGTTGTACCACACATGGTGTACAAAGGGAAATGAAAGCCAGGCTGGCAATAACAACCCATCTTCTTCTTTTTTGTTAGAGCTTTCGACTACTTTATGTAAGTGTAGAAAACTTTCTGCAGTTAAAGGTGGTAATGAATAATTTCCAAATCAAAGAGGAGTGAGCGTGTGTTTATATTCAGCTGCTGTCAATCAGTCCAAAGGCACAGTTAGGAAACAGGGTCATATTCCTTCACCACCTTCCAGTATATATATTAATTAGTGTTTGCTTAAAACTATGTTAGATTTTTTTTTTTTTTTTCTTATAAGACACTGTGCTAACTTCTCAATATTCTAGCTTATTTTCCCAAAGGCCTCTCAGAATTTGGTTCAGGTCTCTACAAGTAGCATGGCCGGCTTGAAATTATAACACCACAGTTCTAATTATTTGCATGCAAAATTAAAATGCAAGAGGATAATTATGCCAAAAATGTTCTCTTGTCTAGACAAAACCTTTTAAGGTTGTCAGGATGGGGGAAGGTTTCTGCATTTGTCTCCAAGAAATTCTGCACTACTACCATGCAGAACAAGCACCCCGAGGACAGTGCCTCTGAGACAAGGCAGATCTAATGATTATCCCCACACATGCACTAAGAGCATCATTTTTTGATAGTGTCAGACTGACTACTCATATGTAAGGTCAACGTGTTCTGGCTTGTGCTGGCTTTACTTCATACCTGATTTTTGCATCAAAAATGACTGTTGGTTATGAATCAGTTTTCTTCAACCAGGCCAAATATTTTAATTGAGAACCAGTCTAGAAATACATGGATATATCAGGTCCAGCCCCACTGTAAATCTAATCTTCAGAGAAGCCTTTAAGATAGAACAGTCAACTGTGGAAAGAACCCTGAAAATGTCTTCTCAAAGGCATCTGGCTAATTAAGGAGCTGAAATTCAAGCAGCTACAACGTTAGGAAGTGTTTTGTGAATGTCGGTGCACATCTTTGTGCATGTGCCAAATTTTTGAATGTACAGCTCTTCCATTGCCAGGGATATGAACGTGAAAATGTCTAATAAGTAAGCCTTGAGCCAAGCAGAAATGAGACAGCCAAAAAAATCTGGCTAACCCACGACACTTTTTGATATTTCTCTCCAGAAGACATCTATAAAGCACTATATTTTAGGACCAAGGCTTTTTATCGCTCCTAAAGTGTTAGCAGGAAGACCACAGTAAAAAGCCAGGGCTAATAAATCATTATAAAAAATCATTACTGAGCAGACACAGAAGCCAAATTAAAAATAGGACTATCATCACTTTATTAAGAGTCATGTTTTTTAAAATGGCCATAGGACAGTGCTTCTCTTACTTTTGCCCTAGGACTAAATCCTGGTTCTGCACAGTTACCCCCAGACAAGCACACACAAACACTTAGAGGCTTTATTTTAATATGTACACTTACCCTGAACAGCAGAAACTGTACATGCCATGTCTTGTGAAATGTATGCTGTCCACAAGCTTAAGCAGACAGCCCAGGAATGCGAGTACAGGCTGTGCAGTTACTTCCATGACTGGGAGATACCATGAACTGGGTCAAGTGATGGGTGGCTGTGGTCCAGGGGGCAGGGGCATGGGCATGATGATATGAGCACGTGGCCCTGTGAGGGGGCGTCCCGGGGCATCGCGTGTCACATGCTGGGAGGTGCTGCTGCTCTGTGAGAGCCCCACAATGACAACTGAGTAACTAAGGAATTGGCTCCTTTCCATCCAAAGAACGCCAAATGCCAGCTGTAGCCTGAAGTAGGAGAGTAACCATGGCACTGCCCTCTATGTGCATCATGTTGGCTTGTCCAGGCAAAACATTATCTGTGTACAAACACAGGACTGACAATTTCTGACCTTTAAATCATACCAGAAGATTTTGTTCCTGCTCTGTCTTTATATAGGGAGTTCTTGAAGGGAAAAACCAGCCCTCTGGCCACAGGGCACTTTGAGAGCATGAACTTTTTAACATCTGTCTGAATGTGACCCAAAGTGATGAGACATTAGATTATCTAGTAGAGAGGACTCAGTCCTGAAGAGAATGAGGTCGAATTTGAAGTTAAATTCCTCCTATGAGGATGAGACACCAGTAATAATAGACAAAAAGACTGAGATTGCACCTAGGAATCAAGGGTTTTCCAGACAAATGGTAGGGCTGGAAGACAGGGGTGTTAATTGCTCTTGTTAATTTGGTGGCCATCTAACCTGTTTCTTACAACAATAAGTGGGTCTTATTGTTATCTCATAGTTGCTGTGCTATTCATTGTTACACTTTCACAAAACTGGTCAACAGTAAACATTGTAAAACTTCCTACTCTATGATAGGAGTCAAAAGGGGGCATTATTACAAGTTGGGCTAAGATGTGAGACAGGATTTAGGGATCAAAACCTCCAACAATTCAAATGTATATGACCAAGCCTGCAATTTTAGATTGCCATTTAGGTACTGCCTCAACTTGAAAGCATGGAGTGCTTTATTCCTCTTTCCAGTACAATTTCTATATGTCAATCCATGGCTATTTTATTTAAAACACTAAACTAAAGCTAGGAAGGGACTGGAATCCACAAATACTCTCTTGTGCCTTCAACAATAGGCCGAAGAGTAATTCTTCTGTCTGCATTACATACTTGTCCCCAGTCCTTCCACTTCTGCGGTAGCCCCTGCTTCCCTCACAGTGGGGCGAAGGAAAGTAGACTATGGTCTTTGTGGAGACCAGTAGCAACAACTTCTGAAAAAAACCCCCAAAGTAATCTGACAGAATCAACATCTTGGCTTAGGGAGCTGAGAAAGGATAGACCTTTCTTCCCCCCAACCCTCACACACATTTGGTAGGACAAAAGACTTCTTAGCCTGAACCACAAGCAACTAGTGGGAAAGGGTAGGGGAGGAGTTGGACTGGGGAAATGATTGCAGTTCACTTGCCTAGACAAACACACAAAAATGAAATGGGAGAGTCAACTGTGCCGATGGAAAGGCTGTAGAGAAATCCAGAAATACTGGTATGATAGCAGGATTTTCCCAGCATTAACTGTCCCCAAGCAAGTATGTCATAACAAAAATCAGGTGAAAGTTTAACTTCATCAAAAGCTGAAGCAGGGGAAAAGTTCTATGACACACTCATCTCAGAAATTCTTCCTACTGGCATTTGGATTGAAAAGAAAAAGGACAAATATGAGCTTGGGATGCTCAAGACATATCATCATTTGGCTAACTTTCAATCTGCTTTATTCCTTCACTTCAATCCTGTCGGAGTAGGTGAGGCACAAACTTCCTTGGATTCCTTGAGGAAAGACGACGTCACAAGTGTTTGTGCTGCTTGCATGGGGGAACATATGGTAAGATGGAAAGCTGGAGCACAGCCACCCGAGGAGTACTTTTGCAGGTGCTGTACAAGCAGTATCACATCACTGCCAGAGCAGCACATGCCTCAGGGCAGTCTAGTTCAGGCACTTTGCCCACAGTCCCTTCCACCAGCCTTCTTCCCTTCTCCTTCATGGGGGATGAAGAGCCCTGGGTCTGCTAGGATGACCTCAAGGGGCAGTCTGGAGACGATACCAAATTGTGTTGCTTCTGCTTTCTCTCACAGCTGTTGTGCCTTGTTCCTCTGCTTGCTTCCAAGCCAATGGCAGCCTCACCTGTTGTCAGTATTCAGGCTCTCAAGCTCTCTAAGCTCTTTGCTGAAAGATGCTCCCCAAGTGTCAGATCCAATCGTGCCTGAGCCGCACTAGTGAAGGTGCAACACCAGTGATAGTATGCAGAAATTATACTGAAGTGATAAATACTTGAATGATTAATCATTAGTCATATGATTTGCTCTGATAAACTAAACTAGAATAGAACTGCTATCTTGATTCAGGCTCTGAAAGGAAGTAAGCTGCTTGCTGCAGCATCTAAAGGCTGGCAGCTGCCCCATGGCCAGCCCTCCCTGGGTTTCAGGGGGCTCTGTCCATTTGTCCTGCCTTCTGACTGCATTGCTGACACCTAGGCACAGCCATTTCCTGGGATTTCCTGGAGACAGACCAGAGGATCTGCCACTTCTAGACTGTAAGGTAACCCAGTGTCCAATGAAACCTGGAACCAAACTTACTCCCCGTAGTAATGTGGTTGCTAACAGCTCTCCAAACAGTGTTACGTAGGTATTTTTTTCTGTACACTATGCTATCAGTGGGCATCTCCCACAAAGCCAATAGAAACCTGGTAAGTGCAGTGACTGTGTTAATGACTGGTCAATGGAAGTGAGAGAAAAGTTATAATGGCACCACCCTTTCAGGGAACAGCAGCAGCAAATATGGCTGTTGCTTTCTGACATTTCAGTCTGTGGATCCTGCTAACTGCTGAGATTGCTGTAATGAATCACATCATTAGCTGGACTACAAGGCCACTTCTTCCTTCACTAGTTGCAGCTGCCTCAAGTCTCAAACTTCTGTAAAAACAAGGAAAGATCCTTGAAGGCCAAGTAGTAAGCATACCCTTAGAGCAGTTAAAATGCTGCAATGTATGTGTGTATTTAAATACATATGTGTGTGTATGAAAATGTGCCTGTGGTAAGGACAATTATATCAGCACAGTAACAGGAAAATAGATGGCCTTTATTGTTTGAGTACAAGCAGTCCTTTAAGTAATAGCACAGTTGTGTAACAGCACGGAAATTTAAAGCTGAGCTCTGTTTGCTCTAACAAATGTAAGGCTGGCACCCTGTCAGTTATGACTCAAGCAGCACATTGTAACACTTCAGCTGCATTGAACTGTGCGTCACAAGGAGACTTATTTCGTACTTGGTTTTCTTGCTTATGGAGGTAGCAGAGAACAAGCAGCAGAATGGATTTTTTTTTTTTTCTGGTGAGATGTGGGTTTCTGTTTGTTTTCACTGAGATGCTTTGTAATAGGATGACTGCCAGACTGGCTTTCTTACAAAATCACCTTACCTGAGTAACAGTGCTGTTTCTAGAGAGGAAATATGCTTTACACAGTACTCTCTGCTGTAAGCATTGGTGAGGTAATGAGGTCATAAAAATAAAAAAATGTTAGAGATTTAAGGATTTTAATTTCACTGTTGACCAATGCGAAGAAAATAACTCCCCCTGTTTTTCTCTCTACTTTTATGCAGAGAGGTCTGCAGTCACTCTTACTGAAGACAACTGAACAAGCAATAGAGCTGGAGCAGCTGTGATTTCATCCTCATTTTACCTCTGTGCAGTGTTATTGCCCAGTCCTTTATAAAGCTTTGTGGTAGTCCAAAAGCTAGTGTAACACTAGCAGTTTACAGTCTTGTGTTTGGGTTTTTTTTTGTCAAATCCTATTGAAATCTTTATTTTCAGAATTAGCAAGGATCTCATGTTAACTTTTGTCCTGAATAGCAAATATTTTTTATTCATTCATGTATTGTCATAATATTAAAATCTCTTTTCCTCTCTTATATTGTGATGTACAATACTCATGTATGTCATAACTCACTGCTTAATCTGGTGTTCAGTTCAGAAAACAGTTAACCCTTTTTTCCCCTCAAGAGTAGCTGAGTAGGTATCCTCCTTTCTTCTCCCTTTGTTCTGACAAAGGTTCTTTCTCTCTCTTCCCTTCAATGTAGCTCCCTTTTCTGCTATTAAGAGATGGGAATGAAAGAAAAACTTTGTGACTTCTCTCTTGCTTAAGCACTTGAAGCAACATTCTGTGGGTAGTGCTGTTCTGTAACCCTGTGTAATCATTCACCAGGTTCCACTTTACCTAGGGAAATCTTCCAAGCAGCAACAGAAGGAAACTTGCCAAACTACAGAGCTTGTCATGGGCATCAAGAAACAAGTAGTCTTACCTGGAAATGATTTTAACTAAATGTTAGTCTCCTTCTGTTTTTAAATTCACTATGTGTCATTGCCCACATTCCTAGAAAAATCTTATTCTCTGAAGGCCTGAAATCTTAAATCTCCTTAAAGTAGACCTAGATGCAAAAGGGACAGGTGTTACCTTTGACAGTGGAATTTCTGGATCATCTGGGTACTTCAGATATTTTTGTGTAAGCTATACAGCTATAAAGGAGGTTACATTCTATTTCACGTTGTCAACAGTATAGAAGAAAAACAAGGCTAAGATAAAAACCATTGTTTTCAGTACTTTGGAAAACACTGAAAGAATTGGACATTATCAGTGTGCCACACTGTTTTCGAATATTTTTCTGATGCACTGCTTTACAGTCCTGAGAAAGTAATACTACAGGTAAATGATGCTAGAAATGAAAGTCAGACTTCTTATGGGAATATTTGATAAACATGGATTATTTACACTACCAGTCCCACAGAATTATGTTTCAGAGGATATTTTAAAAACTGACTTCAAATCAATTTTAAGTGGTTGTTACCATCTGTGGTAATATGCAAGAGTCTCTCAGTCAAAAAACAACCTGAAACTTATTAAGATTTCAGTATATTGACTTCAGCTGAAGACTGTTTGAATCTTGGCTTTGACTTGCACTTAGCTGGGAAGTGGCCATTGTCCCAGCTGCACACTGCTCAAAGTTCAGCCATCATAACAAAGAAGTTTAAATGGGATTGACATCCAGTCCTCTACTGCTGTAATCTCCAGCATGATCTACAACTGTATGATTAGCATTCACATACCCCCACTGATGCCTACCAGTTTCTGTTTGTGGCTGTAGGACAAACTGTAAACAGAGGTAATTCAGAGATCTGTCCTGCTCAGCCACTGCTGGGAGATGGATGGGATAGTTGTGAGTGCTGCCTCAGCTATCCCAGCTAAACTGGCCATTGAGCACAAGTCTGGGCCTTTCTAGAAATTGTGTTGTAAGTTTATTGGAGCTGGAGGTGTCCATGTGTGTATCTAGAAGCTCTATTCAGAGATTATGAGTTCCCAGAGAAGCAAGCAGATAAGTCCTAGTTGGACTGGAATTAGGGCTGGCAGTATATTTCAGAGGCCTAATTGGTACAATCATTGCATCAAAGATGCTGATGTTAAAACAAAACAAAACAAAACAAAACAAAACAAAACAAAACAAAACAAAACAAAACAAAGCAAAACAAAGCCCAAAAAGAAAAGTAAGAAAAAAACAGTGAAATATTTGACAACAGCCGATGGTGCAGGTGTCTCAGGTGCTTCTCCTGCTTCTTTCTTCTTTTCCTAGAGAGTCCTGTTAAGGCTGTAAGATAGCTCTGGGCTATGTCCTTTCAAAACACACCTACCAGTCATTCCTTCCTCACTTACTCAGTGTCTCATCACTCATCCACTCCCATCTATCCATTTGCTAATGTCATTCACTACCTACTTAAAAATTACCTTTCATCCATTTACTGAACGAAGGATTCAGATAGCTCAAGGAGTTTTAGTTTCTGTTTTAAACTTATTTTTCCTGCACTCTGGAAGACTTCCACTACAAGTAATGTGCAGAAACCTGTGGAACTTGGAAGGAGCTTACTCCTAGCACAGTTTTCAGCCCCCAGAAATGCCTCAGGGCACAGAGCTTTTGACCTTCTCTATTTTCCTCCCTGTTGCCATCAGAACATCAGAAACTCCATAGGAGCAGGATGAACTTCTCTGCTTCCATGAGAAGCACTCGAGAATTTCTCACTCACCACACTTACAAAGCATGTGCTGAGCTCTGAAATGCACCAGACTTAATTTATCACTAAGGCTTGTCACAAAAATAAATCACAACACTTTTTTATTAATCATGTTTAAGCTTAAACACTTTCTGCAGCATACCCTGCTCTAAATTATTTTATAGGCAACTCCCCAAACCTTCAAAGTGAAACTTTTTAGACTTTGAAATCTGACATTAATATTTTTGATGATGAGAGTTCCAAATTATCTCTTATCACAAAGAAATTTCTAGTCCTCAACTTACTCCACAATTCCAAAACTTTAGATAATACTTCAGTTTACAGAGCTTTGTAACTTTATGCTTCTCTTTAACATTATACAATTCCCTTAGACATAGAAGATTCTCCAGTTTTTGTTTCCTAGACATCATCATTATTAAAAATGCCCAATGCTTTAAAATAGACATAAATACAAAGAGCTACAAATTTATCACAAGTAAAATTTGATGTTTAAGCCAATCTCATTCACTTTTCTTGATTCTTGACTGCTGTGTTTGGAAACACTATATAAAAAACTCATTAAAATTTGACATTTTTCTTCTAACAGCCTTAAAATCTAACTTCTTTTTTTCTTTTCTTTTTTTTTTTTCCCTGGTTCTAAAAAAGCCCTTTCAAATCTGTGAAAATCTCAGTTGTAACTCACCTTTCTTCACCTCATTTCCTAGTGAGTTTAAAAATTATTTTCATATCTTGCTTCCAGAGGACTTATCTGAATCAAATAAACAGGTCAGTAAAAATATCATTTGACAGCATATTTGAGCTCAAGAGAAATTTTCTTGGAGATTTAAGAAAATGAGAGACAATCTTCTGATAATTTTATTTTGCTTTGTATATAAGGACAGCAGTAATATACCAGAAGCTAGTAAATCACAGGCTGAAACTTTGAGGCATTGAAAATTTTGAGTGATATCTCTCAGACTTTGTCCAAGAGCCCCCAGCAGACAATGCAGCGACAGTCACAGGAGCCCTGTAGGAGGCTGTGCAGGGTGGGGAGCAGCATCCCTCTGAACCTGAGCTCAGCACCTTTCTGGGCTCAGGCAGCAGGTAGGGAGGTCACTTTTAGCTCTCCAAGGGAGCTACTTCTCCTGGCTGCTGGGGAGAGCTGGAGCAGGAGTCCTGGCTCTGCTCCCTGGCTGGACTCTCACACAATGAGCCCAGGAGGGCTCTGCCAGCTCCCTGCTGCTGGCTGGCTGCTGGCTGGCAGATGCAAACAGCTCCTTAGCTGGAGGGTGACCATGGTGTTCCAAGCCAACAAACATACACACACAATGAATATTTTTATTCCCTCATATAAATTGTTAGACATTTGCTGCCAATTATTTGCTAGAAGTTAAGGCTTAAAAGCTTTCTGCAGTCCTTTTCTAGCTCTATTCCCCCCCCCCCTCCCCCCATTAAAAAAAAAAAAAGTTATCAATCTTGTTTTGTCTCTGAGCATTTCACAGTTTATTATTTATTAAGGTAATATCTGGTTGCTGGTACCTTATTTATATGACAGGAAGAAAATTTTTGTTTCCCCAGGCAAATGTTCTACCTCTCACATATGTCCTGTTAGCAAAAGGGGTCCTGATCCCCTAAAGACAGGAGCTGTTCCGACCTACTTTATCTCAGCCCTCAGGATGAGCATGGCTGACATTTTGGTGCTACCAGGAGTCTTGCCTGAGACAAGAACTGCAGTAATAGGCCAAAGTTTGCCCAAAAAAGTGGAGAGACAAATACTCTCCTTTGGCATCTCTTTTGAGGCCTAAGGGCATTAAGCACTACATGAAATCCGAAGTTCTGATTGATAGTTTGCTGCCTGTACAATTGGACATTAGCAGGGACAGGAATCTGACACTCGGTTTCCACTCCCTACAGAAAACAGGGAAGAAACCTTTAATTTAATAAAACATTTCTCACTGACTACTATCTTCCCTGGTTGAAAGAACCTCTTACACTCTGTCACAGAAATACTTCTCTCTAAAATCTAAATGATGATGTCTTGACAGAGCTTCTATCTATTTCAGAAATCCAGTGACTTCAAATTGTTCCTGTCCTTTCTGTCATTCTTACATCATGACAATTCCAGAAGTCTTAATTTTTGTTTTCTTCCCTAAATTTGCTGTCACCATGCTGGAATAAGGACAACAGATTTAGAAGGTATATTTAGTATTTTGACATATTAAATACACCTGCTCTTTGAATTTAAGGGGAATAGGTTTCTGAATCATCAAGAGACGTGTAATTTCATACAAATAGTATCTTCATGGTCTGCAGAATTTATTTCAACTCCTATTCATTGTTTTGGGTATTTTTGTTTTGTTTTTGTCTAAGATGGAAGGTGGCCTTTTCATTTTGTTTATAATACTACTGCTGTGAACTAACTACCAACCAAGTACTAAAATTAAAACAACACACAAAACATGTACACAGAGCTCACTTCAGGGAGAATATTTGATTCCGAGTCTGTGCAGACATAGAGAGGAAAAGGGACTGAAATTTGCCAAGTTACTGTGGTGGCATAATGCTGTACACAGGTGTGCTTCCTAAATGCAGCCTGCCTTGAGGATGGGTTCAGTTGTCAGCACTCCAAGTGTGTATTTTCTCTAAGCAATACTGTATTTTTCTTGCATCAATGGCTACTGAGAAATGTATTTAATCTTTATCACCTTGTGGTTGGGTTATAGATAAAACTTGCTGCCAAAATGATCTTCCTACTGCTCCCACATAAATCCATGCCTGTATCTCGTGACTATTCCTGATTTTTACGCTATGGTGTCATTCATTTTAAACTTGAAGATGCACATTGTACACAAAGACTGTCTGCTCAGTTTTGCTGCTGAAGTCTATCATTGCAGCAACAGGGAGCTCCACGAATTGACTGTGAAATGAGGGGTTAATACAATGGAATGAAACCCTTTATTAATTTAAGCTCCTGTATCAGTTTCTGTGCCTTTTATACTGCTTAGGCTTTTGCTGCCTGCCAGCCGTATCTCTAATTGAAGTTTGAAACATCAGAGGAGATGTCTGTAACCTCAGTAGCATTACTCTCCACTGGTATGAGTGGAATGTTGGCTCTGCATGGGGAAACCATGGCTCTCCTGGTTAACTCCTACTGATAAAGCCATGCATGAAAGCCACGCATACATCTCATATGTAAATTTGGTTTTGGTTTGTTTGAACTAGAAACTATCACAGCTCAGTGATCTTTCATTTGTTTACCAACAAAAATGTAAATAGGGGGATTTGTGGGTCAATGCACGGCAGAAATGTTACCACCTGGTGCAAAATAAGTTGCAGAAACTTTTCTTTGCATTCTCTTCTGTTGTCTAAAAAAATAAATAAATAAAACAAACCGTTTATTTTTTTCATCAGCTGGTTTTCAAAGCACCTCCATATTTAAATTTGAACTATAGATTGTTAACTAAAATGAAAAATTCTTGATTATAAAAGCAAGAAATATAAAAAAATATATTCCATATTCCATCCAAACATGCTGTGTAAATGAGGTCACCTGTCATCTTCATTTTCTCCAAACTCAGCCCATCCAAAGTCCTCATCCACTCTTCACTGGACATTATTTCCAGCCCTTTCCCCAGCTTTGCTGTCCTCCACTGAACATATCAGAGGACCTTCACATCCTACTTAAATTGTGGAGCTCTGAACTACACATGCAGTCCAGGTGAGGCTACACCAGTGGGATAATCACCTGTTGAGATCAGTGGGATAATCACCTGTTTTGGAGCGACTGGTGATGCTGTGTTTGACACCCCCCAGAATGGGACTTGCCCCCTTGACTGCCTAAGCTCCCTGCTGACTGCTACTGAAACCATTTTCAACCAGCACTGCCAGATCCCTTTCTGCAGGGCTGGTCTGCAGCCAGTCTTCTCCAAATTCATACCTGTGTGTGGCATTTCCAACCCTATGTGCAGAATATGGCATTTAGACTTGCTCAGTTTAATCCTAATTATCATTGTCCAATGATCCAGTCTATCTAGATCCCCTGTAAGAACTCTTCTCCCTCAAGGGAGTCAACAGCACCTCTCAGTTTGGTATCATCAGCAAACTTGCTAACAGTGCATTCAGTCCTGAATCCAGACTGCTGACAAATACATTGAACAGAACTGGCTGTCACTGCTAGTGACCAGTCACCAGCAGTGTGATGTGGCCCCATTCCCTGCAAGCCCTTGAGCCCTGCTCTTCAGCCAGTTCCTCACTCTGCACACTATGAACCCACTCATCCCATAGCTGGACAACTTGTACAGAAAGATGATGTGAAGGACAGTATCAAAGGCCTTATGAAAATCAAGATAAACTACATTCACCACCTTCCATTCATCCCCTAGATGAGTGAGCTCATTAGAGACAGACATCAAATTAGTTAAACAGGACTTTTCCTTTGTGAACCCACATTGGCTTGTGCCTGATAATTACATTATTATTTAAATGCCTTCCCGTAGTACCCAGAAGGACAGCGAGGTTCATGGCCTGTGGCACACACAGTGCATTCATGGCAGGTGATTGCTGGAGGACCTTGAGCTCATGCTTCATGTGAGGTACCCTGAGTAGTGGCCCTCTGTGTTTCTTCAACCTTTATTACCTCTGGAGGGAAACTGCTCTGAACACCACTGATGCACTTTGTTGTAAACCACTAACACAGAAGCACAGACGGCATTTTTGTGTTCCTCATTCATTCCTTAACCAGCCTTACAAGGATGTCTGTTCATGTGATACAGTCCACAAATTCCCCAAGTCATATCAATGATGATACTGTGATATATAATATTATACCACTTATAAATAAATGGTATAATACAAAAGCAACATATACACACACCTATGTATGTGTACAGTAATATATTTGGCTTTTCCAGATCTTTTAGAATTAGTAAGGAGAAGGTCTTGCTTCAAAAGTAATATTTTTACTTTAATGCAAGGTCTTTCCACTCTGTCCTGAGGAACTGGGTGCTGCTAGGTGGTAAGTACCACAGAAAGCAGCCCATTGACTTCTTTCTATTAATGACATGAAAATAAGGGTTCTTTTGAAAATTGTGTGGTTTATTGTGCTTCAGTGATTGTCCCAAAATGCTGTATAATTTATTATGATAACTAGATAGCAAAAAACCTCTGTAAGTACAAAATATAGATGGACCTGTTTGTTGGAGCTTTAGAAAAAGGCTGTGTGATACCAATGTCAATACTCAATAATTTATGGCCTTGTAAGGTGATTTTGTTTCAGAGTTCAAATGCTGTTATTGTATGCCAAAAGTCTTTCAAGATCATGTGTTCAGAAGTCTCTTAAATAGCTGTATATTTCAAGGGGGAGAGGGAGTATCAATTTTCAGAAAAGATACAATAATTTTTTAAAATTATTATTATACTTTTGTTTAATACAAAATACGTAAGGCAACTCAGACAAAATATCTGCAAGGTTTAGGTATAATAAAAGTAGAGACAAAGATTTAGCTATTCTAACATGGGTGGAAAGAAATCTATAGACAAGGGAAAATCTGTAATGTAGTAATTGACTTACTATGGAATGATTCATGTCTCAATTGCATGTGAAGGACAGATAGGAGATATTCCAGAGCACAGCACACAATGTACCCTGCACTGTAAAATAGCAAAAGTCTTTAGGCCAGAAAAAGCTTATGAGATAGGCACAAATACTGCTACGAATGGGGAAGCATAAGCATTCTGGGTTTATGCTGTAATAGTAGCTCCCATGCTCAGTGCAAACTGATGCCTCTCATGTGATGAGGGGTAATCTTGAAGATGCTGACACATGCCAGATGATTAGATGCAGAATGTAAAGTGTCACCTACCAGCTCCTCTGCCTCATGTGACATTGGTACCCTTTAATTGAATTTCAGTTATATATTTTGTTTTGCATTTTCTCAAATGTATGCACTCTTCCCTTCTAAAATCTACCTCATAAAGACCAAATTAAGTAATTAGTGTTTCTACCAAATGTGAAGAGAAATTTTGATATCACAAAGTGGAAATGCTTATCACAATTCACTTTATCTCTTAATAATTGTCAGTTTTCAGCAAAGGGAGAAGAGAGATAAAGCTTTCACTGGTGGTCTCATCTAGTGGATAGCTAAGACATTTTTTAAAGAATAATTTAGTGAAATGCTATTTAAAATTATTAAGAATTTAAGTAATGGTGTTAAAATTGCTGCCCAGCTCCAAAGACAGCAAATAAAATTCCTGGTATGTCAGCTACAAACTTGAAGGTAGTTAGGAAGATGAGTTTTGGGAAGACATGTCTATACTTCCTTGTAGAGATAGACTTTATCACATGAACCATTATTCAAGACTAGGACCTTGAACCATCACTGCAGTTTTATTTCAGGACCATTGAGAGTAGTCCAATAAGTTCTCTGTAAAATAAAATATTTTTAAATTATAATCAACAGTAGATTAAAATTATGCCATTCACAAACACTGCGATAAATTGTCTGCATCTGGTCCTTGGAAACATTCAAACTGCTTGCCACAAACCTTCATAATGAAAAGGCATAGGGCAGTCTGCAAATAAAATTAAACTGTTAAAACAGACAGATCTGATCCTAAAAGTTTGGTATCACTTCTCCCAGACTCTTGTCAGTTTTTTTAATTTCTCCACATGCTAGTTTGAGAGGACAAAATGTACATGCTTACTCACATATTTCAGGTAATTTTAGCTTTCTCTCTCCTCCTTCTCCAATGAAATTACTTATTCTGTTAACCCACTCCCAAGGCCCTCCTGAAGTGACCTCATGTCTGAAACATATACACTTTGAAATACATCAATTTCTCAACAGTTCAGCCTATCCCTGTCATTACTCTATCACACTTCAGACATGAAGCTAGTCTTGTTTCTGCCAGTTGCCATACTTCTACAGGATTTACTGGTGAGGAACCAGCCTTTGGTGATATACACAGGCACCATCTCCTAGATGTACTTGAAAAAGCAGTGGAAACCCAGGTGCTTTTCTATTAGCCCTCTGTCTATCTGAATTTCTAGTTTTGTGGATCTGGCACATTTCAGATGGTAATTCAGTGTGGTGGGGAAGTGAGCACAGTGTTTTGGCTTCTGAGGCCTTCCTTGTGCTCTGCAGTAACCATGTTCCTGCTGCCAGGGGACCATGGCCAAACTGCTGATTTTCTGAAAGAAAACTGACAAGCTCCTGCTTGAAGCCTGGAAAAATACTCTCAATAGGTAAGTCCTCAAGTGCAACAAAACATGGAAAGAAAAATTCCTTTCCCAGAATTCCAGGTCTCCAATTCTTGACAACTTTGTTTTCCCTACTCTTGATTACTCTGGGTAGGTTCTGAACATGCAGATTGTTGTAAGTGGGAATGGGTGAGATGACCAGGAATCTGTATGTAGAAAAATAAATTCACTGAAGTGTTGTCTCCATCTGTGTACTTAAAGAATTAAGTCTTTAGCAGATATGGATTAATATGAAGTCTTTGATATCTAGAAACTCTTCCGATTTACACTACACAGGAAATTTGCCCTTGAGCATCTTGTTCCTTTTGTTGTCCTGGATTCTTATTAGTATCTTGCAATTTATTTTTAATAAATTTTAGCAATACACAGTAATCTGACTATAAAAATTGTCAACATAACTTTTAGCAAAACAAGCCCTAATTTTTGAGATACAGACAACTCTTAATACTTACCAAAGTTGATGGGAGCAAACAACATAACATTTCATAAAGTGGTCTGAGATTTTCATTACCAAAATTATCCATTTTATTTTATTCTATACTTACCAAAAGCTGTCTTACATAATTGACTACTTGGCTTCATGACTCACACTAGGGAAACTGAGAGCACTATTCTTAATGACTAATAAAACTGTGTTGAGCTTTTCACTGATAATGGAATGGGGTTTATGGTGCTCCCCATTCAGTATGCTGGAGTTCCTAAAAGTAACTTTTAAACTGAATCTAAACCATTAGTATTACCTTTCAGCTAAATTTTGAAGTAAAATTAATGTATTTGGTCAGTATTGCCAATTTATTTCTAGTTATAAATTTAGAAACACAGGATACCCTATGCTTTGTATAAATCTTATTAGTTATTGCTGGAAAACTGGCTTAAATCCACAGCTTCTAGGTAACAAATAGTTCTCACTTTGCTTCTAGGTAACAAATAATTCTCACTTTGTTTTTCCATGTATAAGGAAATATAATTTCTGCCATCTGTTTCAACGATTAATTTATTTTGCAGTAACTTCAGCTGTTGTCTGCAGTGACTTTAGTTACAGCTTTAAAAACTCTCTGATCAGACTTGCCAGTAATGTATTGTAGGTTTTAATTTCTTTGTTTTATTTATGGAGCCCACCACTTTTGTACAGTGTTTTTTAATGCCTATAAGAAGAAACGGATATCTTTACATCAGAAAAGGCAATTAGAACACAATTTCTTGCTTAGGACAGACCAAAATGCATAAAGAATAATCTTTATACTTCTTGGGTGGCATACTTTTCCTTTAGGAATTTTTTTTTTTGTAACTAATAAATTTTGGTGTCTTAGTCTTTGACAGTTTATTCTGAGCTGTTATTTAAAGGTCTGAATTTTTAAAAAAGAACTCATGTTTTCCATTATTTTGATTTGCCTAATGTGAATATCTGAAAAGATATTCACATTAGGTGATGATTAGGTACCCAAGATGTGTTTTCATGGCATAAAGTGCCCAGTGAAAAAACTGTCTTCAGATACCTTTCCCCTTTTTATCCTGCTGCCCTGTACTGTGGATGAGGCTGAAAAGAGACCCTCAGCACTGCTGAAAAATTGTTCGTGGCACCACACTGTGAGGTTGAACACGAAAATAAAAATCTTTGAGATAAACTGTTTGGAGTATGAAACCATGGCCCAGAAATTGCTTGTCACTCTAGACACTCTTCCTGTTCCAGAATTTGGAAAATCATCCTGCTCAGTTTATTCCACTTCTATGAGTCAGTTAAATCATAGTCTTTGAACTCCTCACACGTCTCACATACAGCACCCTTACAGAACTGTTGTTCAATGGATCTTCTTGTCCATTATGATGGCATTGTTCAGATCTAATAAAAAATGTGGAGGCACTGCAGGCAGGCAAATACTGTCATTCCCTTCTGTAACTGTCCTTTGAGGCTGGGGGTGTAGATTCATTCCTCCAAAAGGATACAGGCTGTATCTGATCAGAATTTGGCAATTACTTCTGTACAAAAAAATTGCAGTGTGATTTTTGTATTGCAAATTCTGGTTTTGTTATTTATCTGTCTGTTAGCTGTGGGTGAAACTGGAATGTGAAAAGTGGTGATTTTTATTAACAGGGTAAAGACGTTCAGAAGCAGGAGTTGGACAGTCACATTTCTCAACCTCCTCACAGGAGGTAAACATTGCATACTGTGGCATCCTGTGCTAGAAGGAAACCTGTTATGTCTGTAGTTCTGCGGGTAAATTCAAGCTTGATTAAATATTTCTGGAGAGTCATTTGCTGTCAAATGCTTCCAATGGGAGCCCAAATACATGAGGAACTACATAGCACTTTTGTCAAAAGATAATACATAGGGCACTAATTGGTCTATGGCAGTGACAATCATAACCTTGTCAAAAAATAACCTTTGTTTAAGCAGGATTAAATAAGAGCGTGTGAATGTGTCTGCCCATAAACATTATCCACTATCAGCAGTGTTCAATGGCAGACATTCAGAGAAATCATAAGTCTTGACTTCTTTTTCTCCATTCAACATGACTGATATTTTAACTTAGATTGTACTTAGTTCTATCCTAGTACGGAACAGGCTAGACTGCAAACCACATCTACTTGTGGGTCTATGGCTAGTCAAATAATAATTACTTGGAAAGTAGGAAATTCTAATTTCCTGGTGCTGATTTTCTTCCCAAGAGGACATAAGATCTCATCTTTTCCTATTAGAGAGAGACATTTTGATTCTACCCATAATCCCAGGGATGTTTTCATAACAAAAGTCAAATTATTACACTATATCAATGTTACAAGCTAGAAAATTTCTTAGGTTTTTATTTATGTGGATTGATAGGGTGGCTGGGATAAGATTGTTCTTTAGGAGAAAGCTGACATAAATCCATGAAATAATGTTTTAAGATATGACAAAATCATTATTCAAGCTGATGACATATTAGCAATTATTTTAGTAGTTCTTTGATTAACCTACGAGAAATAATCTAGTATGTTTAATTACGATTTTATGTACTGTTGATACTTGTGCTATAAATAAGGAATTGCATGTAGGTCATTCAACTGTTTGGTTGTAAAATCGTTTACTTAACATACTGATGTAATTAAATTATTATTCCAGGTCACTGGGTAATCACACTGCGTAATCACTGGGTAATTTTTAAAAGAAGGAATCATCCTGTCATGGAATCAGCTTCTAATTTAGCCACTGAATTCTTTAGTTCCAGATCTATTTTAAGCAAAATATACAGGGCTGCAAGTGTGTTTGTGTTGCTTACACTTCTCTGTGTGAAATTCATGGAATCATAGAATGGTTTAGGTTGGAAGGGACTTAAAAAATCATCTAGTTCCAACAACCCTACCATGGGCAGGGATGTCACCCACTAGACCAGGTTGCTCAGAGCACCATCCAGCCTGGCCTTGAACATTTGCAGGGATGGGAGTCTGCAGCTTCTCTGGGCAGCCTGTTCCAGTGCCTCACCACACTCACAGTAAAGAAGTTGTTTGTAATATCTAATCTAATTCTACTCTCCTTCAATTTAAGCCACTGTCCTTTGTCTTATCTCTACATGTCCTTGTAAAAAGCCCCTCTCCAACTTTCAGTATTCATTCAAATATGAATAACTTGTTTTGGCAATCCAGTTTCTGGATTCTTACTTGAAGCCTTCTGAAAGCATAAGAAGGGCAGCCAGGTCTCTTGATATTGCATAACAAAAGTGGGATAGGAATGAGTAACTAACCTGAAGTGCACGTGTTTCCTCTGACCTGCAGCCACACTGCTTAAGGTTAGTCTTCTTATATAAGACTTGCCTTAACAAGCAAGATGTGACAGGCCAGTGCAGAGCTGGGGAGTGAACTATCAAATCACTGTGGCAGTGATTAAGATCAGGGCTAGAATTCACTCCCTGAGTCCTGCTTATTTAGCCAGATGTATCTTCACTCAGCTCCCTGAGGTTTGGGTTAGACATCTGCAGTAGTGATGTTTGTTACTGACTTATTTGGTAGAGCAGGAACACTACATGGGATTAATTTAGTCTTGACTGATGGTTCATAAACTCTTCATGCAATTTATCCTCTTGTTTGTAATAAATGTAATGGGAACAAGAATTCAATGTCTAATTTGATTAAGACTAGGTGAAAAGCATGGCTGTGCTAGCTAAAGGGTGAGTCTGAATTCAGTTTCACAATAGTTCAGATTCAGTGGTAAGACTAGTTTCCCATTCTTTTTTCTCCTCTCCATCTCAGCTGGCCCTTTTCTGCCCCCAGTTGCTCATTCCCACGCCCTGTCCCCTCCAAAGCACACGTTATTTGTAATCCAAATCAGTTCAGTGATCCAGTTTAGATTGCAGTTCCACAAACAGTTGTGTTGACACAACTGTGGAGGTGGTACAACATGGGAAGGCAGGAATGAGTGGTCAGGGACTACATACTGTGAAATGACAGCTTGAAAGTGATACCTGGAAAAGAAAGACTTTTTGCATTAGACCTATGGAACCATTATCATAATTATAAGTCAACAAATCAGAACATAAATCTCAGTAGACAATGTCAGCAAAATAAATTACCTTGTCTTCGTACAAACACTAAAGCTGGAGTGTTCTGGTAATCTGCCTTTTTCTGCCTTTTGTTCCACCAAGCTGAAGCAGTAGCTGAAATGTTCAAGACTGTCTCGATTATAAAATGGGTTCCACAGGTTGTTGTTCTCCTCCCCACCCCCCTCCCCGCAGTGAGTTTTTCATTTTGAATGTTGTTGAACTCTGTCATTATACTGCTCATATAATTCCTCATTCAATTTTATAGTTAAGCAGTAATTAGAAACTATCACTGGGGCAAAAGTATGTTGCAGCTATTTGATGTGATCCAGCCTCATACAAAATATAAACTGTCCAAAAGTAGCAGTAAGAGAATTGCAAAGAACTTGTTCTCACTCAAATTCAAAATAAAATGTTAAACCCCGTATCTTAGAACATGCGCTACTTCTCATAACCATTTCCAAACAATGTTCAGTAGAGTTTACAATGGAGAAAAGCGAGAGCAGGTGTTCTTTGCTGAAAGAACTGAAATGAAGGAAACTCAGAAGAGAGCACAATAAAGCCAGCAGCTGTGTAACAGGTATGGCAGGTCCCTCCCACATCCCAGCGCCTCTCTGGACAAAGTCCTCGCATTCAGAGGCTTGTAGGTGGACACGTGTGTTGGGCACATGCTGATGTAGCATCGCGAGGAAATGTCTCCGGTCGCTCAGCCTGCTCTGCCGCGCAGGGGCTGAGCCGAGGGTGGGAGGGCGGGGAAGGGGCGGTGGGGTCGGGGTGGGCTCGCCTGCCCGGTAAAAAGCCCGCTGCCCGGCTGCTGCCCGGCTGCGACGCACTGCCCGGCCCCCGCTGTGAGCTGCTTTCTGTCCTTCAGAAAACCTCCCAGTAAGAACACTTAACTATTTCTTCGAGGCAGGAAAAAAACCCCAAACAACTGATTGGCTCTCTACTTACATTTTTTTTTTTTTTTTAACTGCTTTACCTATTCATAAAATAGAAGGGGGCAAAATATTTATCCTCTCTTTGGGGACTAACATCCCGAAGAAACCCATGACATTAAAGGGCAAGGTGAGGAATGAGAGACCCACATATAAAACCAGTTTTTTTTAAATCAGGAATGCAGTGGGAGGAAGTAGGATCAGCCAGGCTTGAATGAAAATATATTTGCAATAACTTTTTTCCAAAATGTTTCCTGTGATTTTTATAACAATAGAGCAGACACCCCTCCTCTCACAGGAGGCAAGACAAGGCCTTAAAAATTTATTTTACATTTCTGTTTCCATTGTGGTATGTTTATTGGTTGCAGTAATTTTATTATTGCTTTTCAGTGGCTTGGAGGCATAGAGTATACTTTATTTCTATATCAATATCACAATGAATTGCATTCAGCAAACTGTGAAATCTGCTAGGATTTTTCATTGCAATGTCTCACCTAACCCATGGCAAGTGCATTCTGGTGACATTATCCTCCCTCACCCCATCACTCCTTGACCTGACTCTTGGCCTCTCGTGGCAACAAGGGCATAGAGAAGTTCCCTTCCCCGCCCATACCCAGGGCTCCCCCCGCCCTGCCCAGGGCCCAGGACCCCATGTCAGCCCCCCCGGGACTGTCAGCTCCTGCCCTGGTGCTGTCAGAGCTCAGCTCCCTACAGCCCTGCCCTGCTGAGCTGGGGTAGGGGTGTCCTACATGCCTATCACCTAAGCCTAAAGGTGAGAGAGGTGTCTCCAGGGTTTTCATTACTTGTTGGGGTCTCAGCCACGGACTTTTTGGCTGTTGCTTTGCACTGTGCACAGTAGTTCTGTGTGTTTCACAAATGTCACAGGCTATGTGTTCAAGGCTTTGTCTGTTCTGTGTCAGTACTTCACACTCTTAGCTAAAAAGAAGCTGTGCAACAAAAACGTTGTGAGTGATGAGGGTGCAGAACCTTCTTCTGAATCAGAAAAAATAGCTTTTCAAATGGGAACTGCAAAGTCAGCTCTTACAGATCTGCAAATTCAGGACCCAGGCAGAGAGCTGAATAGATAATAAAATTAGGAAACAACTTTCGAATAACAACTTTCTCTTCTGGATAAAAATTCCAGAGTATGTGTTAGACTTTAGGAGCTCTTGGTATTTGTGGATTTCATAGTCATGACTAAAGTTGTTTTCAAGGTTTTTTGCACTGCAGGGTTTCCATATCATAGAAAACAGGTGTTCCTTGTTCTCCAGTCTCTAAGGATGGAGGTCCTTGAACAATTTTCCTTCTGACAATATTTTCCTCTCAAGCTGCTTGCTTCCATTCCCTTACTGATGTTTATCTCCTCAGCTCTGCCAGTGGAGTGCTTGATAAGATTTTACTCAGGATCAATAAAATGTTCTAAGCTAAGAAAAATGCTCCAGAAAGAAAAAAAAAAGTGTTTTTTCAATGCAGATGATTTCACTAATCTAATTTAGAGCATGACACTGAACACACATTGTCCTGCAACACGGGCACAGCTAAGGAGGTGATAAATTGTGGTACAAGGAGGGAACAAATAACTGGGGTGAGAAAGGACTGAAATTTATTAAATTGGTTTTGTCACCAGAGAAAATGAAGTCTGGAACTGCACTACAGCCCTTGTCTGAGTAGGGCTGGACAATATGAAGATTAAAAAGCACTGATAACAGCCAGGGGCTCATCTCTATGAGCATCTCACAGGATATGCTGCATCAGAGAATTTAAACAAAGTGCTGGTAAAACAAGGCTGCTAGGGTTGAGGATATTTTGGTTACAAAATTATGATATGTCTATCCTTCAACTGCAAATCACTTTTATTTTTCTAGTGAAAAACTAGAACAAGTGTTTTTAAAGTGCATCTTTGTGCACCTAAGTTTGTTTTGCAAGAAATTTATAAGAAAGTCTCACAGGAGTAAGAATTGAGAACAACTGTGAGATTTTGAAACTTTACAGGGAAAGTATTACCTTGGCTTGGACAAGAAGAGTTTTGTTTGGTATGTGTAGGTGTAAGCTCTTGTTGCATTAGCGGACTCCTCTAAGTCTGTGATGTTTTCAGCTCAGGTGCTGATTAAGAGCTTAGACCTTTATGATTACTTTATAAACAGTCAAGGCAGTTTAGGATGCCTACACCTGCCATGTGGTGTGATGGTGGAACCATCTGTGCAGGTGCTGTGAGCAATGAGGGAAGGGTTTCCTAGGCACAGCTCGGGTCGGGGTGCTGTCCATGTGGGTGCCTGTGGCGAGGCAGGGGAGAACACACTCCTGAGCTATCCCTGATACCAGCTGAGCTCGGGGGGCAAGGACATTCTGCTGAGGATTGGTAACAAATCTCAGAATGCCTAATAGTAAACCCATTTAGAGCCAGAAATTTTCACCTCTACCACCTTACAAACCAAATTAGCTGATATAACTCCTGTGCTCCCCCTGTTCTCCTTCCTGGATTACGCTCAAGTGAGACATTACAGGATCTGGACGCCACCACAGTTTAGGAAATTAGCATACTGAATGCTAGGCTTAAACTCAAAAATTTCCAAGTGTATCTCAAATGATTTTAAGTAAACCAGAAAAAAAAATTTTTTAAATAATAGTGATATTATTATTAGCTTTGCCAATGGTAAAGTACATTCACTTCTCAGCACTACTCTGAGCAACCACAGCCTCTAACAGACCACGACATTGTCAACTGCTAGCTGAAAAGGAGATTAAAATGCATACTGATTTGCAGTAATTTATTATCGGTCCTTCTAGGAAAAAGCACAGACTACTTCTGTCACTAATAAAGTTATACTGAAATGGGATTCCATGGGATTCTGCTATCATTCAAATAATATTATACACACTCTTAATAACCTTGCACTGTTAATAACCTTGCACTGTTAATCTTCATATAATATGAAACTGCAAATTAAGAAGTCTTTTCATGTACAGGGGCAGAACTTCATTTAAAGACCTTGATGGTGTAAGAAACAGACTGAAATAAATCCATATTGCAAACAGTCAGCTAATGGATGTGAAGATAAAGAAAGACTTGTGAAGACAGAAGCAGTGCAATGTCAAATCTATATTTTGCACAGTTTCTTACAGAAACTATTCCTGTTAAAAGCAGGAATGTACTAATACATGAGTGTTTTGTGCGAACTAAGAAATGTTAATGGTAAAAATTATCAATGAGGCTGAAAAAGTAAAATTTCTGTGTATTTGGTCAGACAGAAAATTAAGATTAATGGACTCTGATTAATCCCATATTCTTAATCCCATAACTTTGGAAATCTACTAGCTTGCCAATGCTAAATATCCTATTCACTTCTTATTTTTATATCAAGTTACAAGCCAAGACTTATGCTGATTTTATAAACATTGTTTGTTCTTATCTCAATTTACTACTTGTGCTTATCATGGTTTTACGTTGATTAAATTAAAATCAGACCATGGTATTGATGACTTTCATTCTAAGTTCTTCCTGTAACATTTTTTTCCTAAGAGGAACAGTCTGTTTTATTTTGATAGAGTAATTGAAATTCACTGAAATTATAAAGCTTACTCTTTAACACATCCAGTTGGTGTACCCCTGCCACACCGTCTGGACAGATCGCAGCACAGGCAAAAACATTTTTCTGGCAGCAATGCTTTCATAAACAAAAAAGGCTTTCTTTTGTTATTTTTCAGGGGTTAGGGCTGAAAGAACTGCACCCTGGTTTTGAAACACAAGCAAGATTTAGAGCCAGGTGGTTAAAAATGTATTTTTCATTATTCCATAATTAATAAAAAAATGGATTTTCTCCTGCAAACTCTGCTGTTCTTGTGCCTCTAGCCCATCTCAGCCACAACACTACCACCAGTGTTTTCATAGAATGTTATTGTACTCTTCAGTGCACATATTCCAAGGCTGACACCGTGGAGCAGGGCTGTGGAAAGAGGACAGTCACACCCTTCCGTAGGTCATTCTGTCTTGCAGCCAGGACGCCCTCACTGCATGGCCCTGGGGGAGGGTTTGTACTACATAAGAGGATCAAGGATCAGCTCCTGCTGCTGAAATTAAGTGGCACTGAAATGTTTATTGCCACGCTGCCCAGACACAGCTCCTCCAGCAGGATGGGTGTCCGTGCCATGGTGCACATTGTCCTGTGATCTCTGCCATGGCCTGCACATCCAAGAGATAATTACCCCTGTTCACCTGGGAATTTCTTCCAGAGAAAGAAGAGCCAGCAATGTCGATGGTCAGGGGTCCAGTGCTCATGTTCAATTTATGGGCATTTTTAATTTAACTTGTTGGTGGCCCTTTCTGTCCCAGCCCAGCACACCCCCTCTGCTCGGCCTAGGCTCAGGGCCTGTTCACATCGGCAAGGGGCCTGGGATGTGGCTTGGACTGTGACTGTTTATGTCTGAGGATATATGAAGCGTGGAGTTATAGAATCATAAAGGTTGGAAAAGGTCTTTAAGATCATTGAGTGCAACTGTTCACAGCCCAAAAAACTACAGATCTCCCAGCCAGGAGGGGAAATACAGGAAGAACATTCAGACAGGGAATGAGTCAAAGCTGAACAGTGAACAGCTGAACAGTGAAAAATGTCCAAATCTGGTTGCAAATCTTGGAAAGTGTGTCATGAATATAGCAGAGAAGTTAAAATTTGGGTCCCTGCTTTCCTTTCATTTTTCTCTGGGTATCTATATTAAAACAACTGGAGACTACTCAGGTGATTGCTAATGGCAAATAACTGCAGAAGAAGTGAACAGGAACTGTTCTTTGACTTTATGAAAGCCTGAAGTCACCAAGTTCTCTGAAAAATCCAGCTGAAAGGCATGTTACATGGGGGAAACAGTATTAGAGGGCCTTTTTTCTTTTTTCTCAGTGTCTTCACTCATGACATGCAAGAATAAAATAACAACCCCACCAGGGTGTCAGGAAGATAAATTCATTAATATTTGTGGAGAACTAGAGCACTACAATTAAAGTACTATGGGAAAGCCCATGAGAAAATGAGTGATTCTCTATTCAGTGCTGCATTTGGATGGAGAGCAGTAAATAATGGATAGGGCACACATGGAGAGGTGAGTCTAAAAAGAAATATTGAACAACTATCCATTCATTGTGCCCTGTTCATCTTTTCCTGGTCATGCTCTCTGCACCTCCCATGAAGTTTGTTGAATTTAATCTAATCTGATTTTAGTTTATAAAATAAGATGTCTAGTCTGTGCTTCCCCTATAGTCAGTGAAAAGAGAAAGGTATCTTAGGAAGCAATTCATCACACTACCTCTGACACCTGTGTTAAAATGAGGTGATCACTGTCTGGGGTGTCTATCTCTTTTCCTGGACACACACTGATGGAGTACAGAGAAACAATTTGGCTTAGTCCTCCAGAGCTGGGATGAGTTCAGTGTTTAGATTAATCCCTCCCTAAATCTCAATCTGAATGGAACAGTGTGCCATCCCAAAACAGGTAAATCATTTTAACAGCCTTGTTTTCCTTCTGGTTTTCTGTAAATCATGATCTGTTTTGCACTGTGAAGTGAAGGTGCTGAAATTAGCATTAGATTGTCACTGACAAGATGCTTCAAAGGTGCTATTTGTGGGGCAGCCAGAGAGTGATGGGATGACACCTGATTAGATGTAGAACATCTGTTTTTGTTTTCACTGCATTGTTTAGAGAAGAATCCCTCCCTTTCTTTGTCACTGTATGTAGAAGGTTCCTTCATAGTTCACAAAACTGAAAAAATAGAGTGAATTTGAAAGAAGCTATTATGCATTAGGAAACAAGTATCCTTTCTTATCCTGGGCAAACTATTTTAATCATTCATATCACCAATCTGACCTTTGTATTATGCCAAGATGAGGAATCACACATAGTGCAAAACCCTGTTAGCAAATCATACAGAGCCAATGATGAAATTTTATTTTGTGATTGAATATGTATTTAATTTTAAATCCAAGACAAAGAGGAGAAATAAAAGCTCAAATGAAATACAGTTGGTTGCAATTAGATGGGGGGAGACGTTTTCAGGCATAATTTTTTAAAAATTATTTTATTATCTTTCTGTTATTAAAATGAATCTGTGAGACCTTACCTCTGTATTACAAAGACTAGGTTCCTATGGGCTTCTGAGGACTAGGCTTCTTGAAACAGTGAGTAACTGGCTTAGATTTAAATAATTTTTGGTCTTCATGAAAACCTTTCTGAGCTCAAACCCAGTTGTATTTTATTTGTTATGCATTCTTTTCTTTTTCCAGGATTGCCATTACAAGGCATCTTTTGTAGGTGAAATTCATGACCATATTTTTGATGGTTAAATTTATAAACTTATTTTGAAAGGGCATTCTGTAGGAAAATGCAGAATAAGAGGTTAATTAACAGAAAGCTCAACAATCAATCATCTTCAATTAAAATTTGGCTATAGCTAATGCAGTTGCAAGTCTGTGTTGGCCTCTTCACTCCAGGGACAAGCCAAATACATAATACAAATCCACCCTACTTCTGTTCACCTACCATTAATATTCATTCTATAAAACTTTAATGGTAGGTGAAGTTCTGCATTTTATTTTCTGACAGCAATTCAAAATAGCAGTTTTATGCTGGTCCACTCATTTGTTTTCTTTATTTCCTAAACACTCCTGTTTCTCGTACCCCCAATCTGGCAACTACTTTGCCACATGCTTACTTACATACCACTACTGCCTACTGCATCCTATAATCAGTACTGAAAACAAACTAATAAATCAAAGAAAGAGCTGACCAAACGAGATAATATGGCTTTAGAAGCCAACTAAATAAAAGTCAAGGTGGCTTCGAAATGCTGTCTCAGGTATTACTAAGAATAAAGGTGGAATTGCTAAAAAGGTGAATTCCCTACTTTTAGCCATTGCTGGTTTTAGACTCCTGCAGTGACCTGCAGAAAGTGATCATTTGTACACTGGGTAACCAGAACAGAATTTCAATGGACTGATTTAAAAAGTTGCCACTTTCAGTAGTTTAAACGTTTTATTGGCGATTGGTGTAGAGCTGTGTTAGAACTGACTACATAAAGACACTTCATTTGTTCCAGTGAAAAGCTGGCTTGAATTAGTTTAAGTGGATGCACTGCAGTGGATGAAGAATACTCACATGGTTGGTTCTGCCATAGAAATGGCATCTCAAAGAGAGGTGATGCTAAGCAGCTGTAAAGTAAAACATACTGAACTCCATGTGTTCTGCAGTGAACATCTCCCCATGTCCCAGGGGGCCTAACCACATCAGACAGTCTGCTGTCAGAAAGCACTTTCTATATGATGGAATTTGTTTCATGTTTTTCTGAAGGTCTGTAAGTTATGTCTGACATGTTAAATGTCCAAAACATGCAATGGCACTCTGTATTCTCATCTATTCACAGGTGTGCAAAAATGAAGAAAGGGGCTTCTGTACAATCCCTCCCTCAGCCATTAACTACATGTCTTTACATTACCTTGCTAATTTATTAAATTTTACCTTGTTCTCATATGCACAATGCAACTTCAGTCTGTAAACAGACAACTTCTTCTGGGCAATGAGTCTGGATAACACAAAACCCCAGAGCTACTTTTGTGGATAGTTATGGATAAAAGACACAAAGAACAAACTGAGGAAGGACCAGCTCTGGCCAGAACTGGTGCTTGAACTATCAGTGGCTTCAGTGCAATTTAATGTGGAATGGTTGCAAGAAACTAAAGGGCTCTGAAATGTTAGTGCCAGGATTCAAGGCATTTTCAATGTCTCATGGCACCCAGAAAGGCTCGTGGTCAGACACCTCACCAACCATCCAAAAATAAGTAACCATGCTTCTACTTGAAAACATGAGGCGAAATGGAGAGCTATGTGTTTTAAGTTTTTTTTATGTTTTAATTTGCCTTTAAAAATGTGGTTTGGTCCATTCAGGTTTTTTCAGCTTTTGAAAGTGCAACAATGGACTCAACAACTATTAAGGAGTATATTAGATTAGATTAATTTTAATAACACTATAGATACTCATCAATCATGTGTTACTTAATACTCTCTCTCTGAAAGGTTGCTTGAAAATCAGATACTTTCATTTACCAGCAAGGTCTGGATTGAAGAGAAATGTCTCATGCACCAACTGAAATTCATGATGCAATGTCTATAAATCAAAACTAGGTAAACAGTTTTGTTTAGTGTGCAGACAGTTTCCTCCATGCTTCAGGGCCTTAGTACTGATTTCTTTTATGCTGGCATTTGCTCTTGTCCATTGACTATTCTGTCACTATCTGCAGTTTTCTATAACCACTTATACTGTCCTTTCTGCTATGCTTTCCTGCTATTCTACCCTGTGCTATTTTCTCCTTCTCAATATTCCTTCTCTGAAAGCCTTGAGGAAATATCTGAATGAAACTCCAAGGTAAGAATAATTTAACTGCATGGGGTTCTTGGACTCCTGAAAAGATTTAAAATGTCTGTAATACGTTTAACTTTCTTCCTCTGCTTTTCTTCCCCCACCCCCGGCTTTTTAGGTTTTTTTCCTGTGTTTCAAACTAGCCCATGTTAAGCTGCATTACTTAATGAACTAAAATGTTAGGGCAGATATGTTGAGGACTTCACAAAATCTGGACTGAATTCTGTGCCCAGGCGAATTATGTTTTTGAGTCATAACCAGGTGAAAGGCAGCACTCTGATTTAATTTGATAAGGATGTCTCCCAAACCACCCAAAAAATGTTCAATTTTTCACCATCGTTGAATGTGAAGCATGTGACCTATGTGAAGTACCTTTTATTTTCCTGTTTTGAGCCAAAGTATGTTCTGAGTTGCCAAACAGGAGAATCAGTGTACAACAAATATTATTCCAAAGTAGAGTGCTGAGTGACATTTTGAATTATGTATTCCCACTATTGTACCTAACCCCCTTCCAGTTTCTGATTGTGGGTCCCTTTTTGTGCATTTTAAGTAGTTTTTCATCTTGACTGAATTCTAATTTTATCTGAACCTTTGCAAGTATGTGTGCTAATTACACCAAAAAATCATTCTGCATTCATTTAGAAACTAGAATATGTTTTCAAGAAAATGTTTCCATTTCATAAATGTGAAATTACAACTACTCCTAGATTTGCCAGTCAAAAGATTTTTATTCATGTTATATATTAGAATATATTTATGAGACACACAAATAAAGTTACGAGTTGTTTTCTACATTTTATTGTAGCATTTCTGTCAATAAGACAAAAATAACCTAAGGATATAAAGATAGATTTCTAATACAAGATAAAGAATAAAATACAGGGCAAAATTAATATAGGTTTTTTATTTCAGAGTGATTTTAAGGAAATCTTTTGCAAAAAAGTAATAGTTTTCCTTTTACTAATTTATCTTAGCTATGAGATATAATTTCATTTTCATTTTAGATATTTAAAATTATGCCACTCTACTTCTGATTACACACATAATAATAGGTATTATTTTAAAATGAAAGAATCCACAAAGAAGATAGCTTTCTAATTATTTCTTACCTAGTACTGAAAAGGAAGGACAATGAAATACAAATGATCACTTGAAGATTTAACTGTGTAGTTATTAAATGATTGAAAGTGTAAAGGAAATAACTAATTTTAAAGTAATTTTGAAATGTAATTCTCTATTATACCATCAGTGATCCAGGCACACTGTGATTACCAATGAAAAATTCAGCATCATATTAGGCAAGAGAAAAACTATGCCAATAGCTGCTATAACACATGAGCACTGGTTTTCAGGAGAGAACTTTGTGCAAGATGGATAAAGCATTGTTTTGAATAATTCACAAGTCTTTAAACTTTATTACAGTTATTCAGAGCCAAAATGATAAGCCTGACTCCTAACTTGGCTAATCCTATCATGAAATTCTGATCTGACAGTACTAAAGAATACTCTCCTGGCAACAGATATGCTAGACAGAGGAATTACCAGTATAATTAGGAGCTCAATATTGTTTTGAGCATAGTTTAACACTCAGATCTGAGTGTAGTTTAATTGTTAATTGTATAAGCTAATTTCTGACAATTAGCATAAAGCCAGTACATGTGCATAAAAGTCAGCCTAAATGCCATTTTGCTTTTGCTGTGCAGTCCAAAAATTAGTATCATGGGCCCATCTGACTTAAATCACACCTCCATCACAGAAGGATGATTTGGAAGTATTGGATGATTTGGAAGTATTTGGAAAACTATCATAAAAAATAGTTGGAAAAATATAGAAAAATATCATAAATACTCCAAAACTTAGAATATTTAGAATTCTAGCAACTTTTGGAAAACTGTATAAATTCTATGTTGCATTATAAAGTATAGGAGTTATAAAAAGCAAATTGACTAAACCAAGTCTTTTCTTAAAAAGTGCCCAAAAGAACTTTTAGCCACTGGCAGATCAGATCTCTTTGAACATGGAGTCACTAATCAGCCATAGTGTAGGGGAGGTGATCTAAGACTGCACTGCTTATGTGGTGATTTTGTCCTGACAGTGCTTTCACATCTCCTCCTCTGATCCAGGTGAAACAGACACTTTATATTTGGTAAGTTCAGCATTTAGTGATACCAGAAAACTGATCTATGTCACCTTGCTTGCCAGCATGACAGGGACAGCAGCACATGTGGCCATGGACAAGGTGGAAGAACTAGCTCCATCAATGGCTAGACTTTTCAAACTGAATTAAACTGTTTCTGATACCTTATGCCTTTGATGTGGTAGCAGGACTTTCTCTAATCATGTGAGGAATTGAGTTTTGATGCATCAGTGAGCCTTTCTCCAGCAGGCAATAGAATGTTTGCAAGAAGAGTCTTTTGTTTACCTTCCTAGGCTGCCAACCCATTGACCTGAATTGAAATGAATTAATTAATTGAAACCTACCTGATAGTTTCAGAGGTTTCTGATTTCTGTTAAGCAACATCTGGCTAAAAACTTTCCACTTTCCTAAATGTGAAGAGAAAAAAAATATATGATGTTCCTATCCAGGGAACTGGGTGAGAGCACTCAATCTTCAACTTGAAGGAGGGACAAAACTCCTGAAATATGCTAAATACACCAGCTCAGAGGTGGCCACTCTCTAGGCAACACAGTAATTACAGATGGCCTACTGAAACCTAATGTTCTCCTAGTGCTTCTCAGTCAAAACATACTCTGTGGTGGACGCAGGGCTTGTACTTCAGCTTATACCCACTCCTAGAGAGAAGATATTAGCACACCTTCTGCTGTGTCTCAGATGCACAGCTTCTTCTTGCTCTGGTTACACTGAGAGCAGAGCACCCGACCCACGTGCTGGCTTGGGCACGGCTGCACCAACCGCAACAGCAGTAATCGTGTCTACACAGGGTCACTTGGGAAAGGTAAGGGATATCAGCTGAAAATGCGGAATAACAGCAAACAAAGGAAAAGCTGTACTTTGAAAAGAGCACAGCTGGGACAACCTAGAATAGTTTATAGCTCCTGCTGGCTGCTCTGCTCTTCTGGAAGAAGCTGTTACCCCTTTGTAAACTTGAGAGAACAGACACCAGGTCTGCTCTTCTGCTGCCACTGCCTCAAGCTTGGCAGACTGGCTTAAAAGGCCATCAATCCCAGTTAAACCTAATGTGCTGGACTGTGGGCTGGTGTGGCTGGGAAGCAAACACCCTGGCTTTGCTTTGGGCATGGTGACGTCCACAGAGAGGTGCAGCAGATCCTGGGGACACTACATGCTGAATTGTTCCAGCATGAATCAACACAGGTTTTCTGGTGTCACTCCACTTTAAGGCACCCTTATGCAGTTGGATTGTTGTTGTTCATGAAGAAAAGAGCCTTTTTCTTAACTCTTTTCTAAGGATTAAGTTAGCATTAAAGAGCCTGAGGCTTGGTCTCCAGCATTTCATGCGGCAAATGGTGTGTGCAGTGACCTGGGAAAAAACTCACCTTCAGACAGTGAGCACATCTATTTTCTCGCCTCCACTGTCTTCTTCAGGGCCAGTAGCTCTACAGACTGTTCCTGAGAAGGCTGCTATGTTTTCATAAGAAGAACAGTCCTGTAAAAAGTCTATTTCTTAGTAAATTGATGAAAAATAAGACACAGTACAAAATTGTCATTAACATTTTCTAGAGGATATCATGTAGTTCTTCTTCCCTGTCAATTTAATCCATCCTGTTCATATATTACCTTTTCCAATAAGAAGTGTTACCTGAGTTGCCAATTTACTCTTAATTCTAGACTGTAGAAATCCATTCTGACTTGACTAAGGTTACACTTAGAACCAAAATGTATACTTATTAAAGTCAGCAAAAAAGAAATCTCAATTTTTCAGTGAGTCTCAGCCTTAAGGCAAAGATAATTCAAACTGGTTTATTTTCATCAGTGTAACTACGTCCTACACAGAAGTTCCACTCTCCATTGAAAGCAGAGGGTGGATCTTCCACACTAACTGTGCAGTGTGAGTTAGGACCTCTACACAGTCACATGATGTCCATTTGATCCTATTCTTGCTATTGAAAATTTAGAAAGATGACAAGTGAATCCCAGCATCTAAAGAGATTGTCACCTGCAGGTATCTGCTTCTCTACCTTCCCTTTTCTCCCTGACCAAGGTTACAAATGCCTCAGGCCAACAGCCATACGTAACAGTGAGTGATCCTCAGTCATTTTACAGCAGTCAGTGAGCTCAGCATAAACTTGTACAGGTGAACATAAACTGTCAGATTTTGGACCAACATGGTAACACATGGACTTGTATTTGATCCACCTGGCTCCTAGCTGGGAGGTGATTTTCTGGCTGAACACATGCTGCACAGGTCCTGACACTGTTTGTAAGGGACTGTTTGGAAACAGCAGCACACTCTGATAATGTTTTAATATCCTAGAGTATCCTCTCATGACAGACACCTCCCTCTTTTCCCCCATTACCCCTTTTAATCTTTCTTGGGTAAAACTGGCTTGGCTAACACAACACAACTACTATGGTTGCATTAGCCAGCTACAGATGGTAGTAATTTCAGATACTATGGACAACCCTTGAAGAGGATGCATGTCCACAAGCTAATGTCTTAAAATGGTCACTTAATCGTGACCAACACTGGGCAAGAGAGAGCATTTCCCAGGTGCAGTTCTCCATCCCCACCTGCAGGGTTACTGCAGGGTGACTAAGTCATGAATGAAGCTGCTAATGGCCGTGAATTAAAGAAGAACATATCAGTGCTGGTTTATTTTGGCAAATCTGAAATCTTTGGGGTTGTGGATGCTTCCCAAAGAGCCTAGCCCATCTTGCAGTGGAGTGAGTAAACTCAAAAAGAGGGGAGAAACCTAGACCAAAATAGATGACTGTGAGCAGGAAATATTACAGCCACACAAGCATAAGCCATTCTAGCTCCTGAGTCAGAGTCCTGTGTGAGCATGAGTCAAGTCCCTTAATTGTGTCAGCACAACTGCAAGAGATTTCTAGCTATGGCACCTTATTGGGGCCCTTAAACCAAGCCTAAAGTAGGAAAAAGCTATGTTTTAAAATTAAATGGCTAACAGAACTAAGCCATTTCTAACAGGATTAAACCCAGGTTAACATCTAGAAAAACTGTTACCTGACAAGTATGCTTTAGTGAGGAAAAGTGTCACAAAACATTTGTTTGAAAACAGTCACTTTCCTGTATGCAACTTTTTTTTACTTTGTCATACTTTGTGCTGCTGGAAAGTTCCTAAAGTTCCTGGCTTGTCCCTCAGTAATAGTAGTAATTTCAGACATATGCACACACAGTGAATTGCATACGTCAAATCTACTCAGTACTCAAACTACTATGATGAGCAGAAAACAAAAAAGAATGGTGTGGAAAAAAAAAGACATGGAAAAAATGTAGTAAATTTAGTAGGCATGAACTGAGTCTATTTTCTGTAAAATATGAGGGACAAGCAACCAGGGTTTTTTTTGTGGCTATGGGTCACCTAAACCTGAATGAGTTTTCATATTCTTGTGATTGTCTTTTCCATATGCAAACCCAACAGTTCTTAAAAAATATGTAAATACTTATTTACAAAGGCAGTCCGGTCATAGATGTAATGAATCCAAATAAATTTCCCCCTAGCTCAGTTCAGTGTTATTTTCCAAGCTCCTCTCTTCACACATGCAAGAGTCTTGCATTTAGAACAGGCTGCCTGAGGTCATAGACAGGATTTAACGAGTGCAAGCCTGCTTAAGGAGGCCGATTTGAACTGAGTAGATACAGAGCCTTATTTATGACACAATCATAATCTGAATGAAATTGGTTTATGTCTTGTTCGTGTGTAAGAGTACTGTGCTACCCTTATGCAATGTTTGCATTGGAAAATAAGAGATTTGCATGGGAGTGAATCACTAACATTATTCACAAGGCATTACAGGATTTTACAGCAGATCTTTAAGAAGGAAATCAGGATGGATACTGTTGCATTGATTTTAAAATAAAATTTGGATGCTATGTGTGACATTCTGTTGATTTATTTTAGTAAAAAAGACTGTCTCACCATCACTTCGAATTTAAAATGCAAAATCCCTTACCTTTTAAATAATACCTTTTGCTCCAGAACACTTGCAACCTATCTATCTGCAGGATGGTGTTAGTGCAGGCATGTTGGACATGGAGAAGTGACTTAGTCAGAATGAGAAAGCTGTGTTTGGAGCACATAAGGTCATCTCTTGAATTGGAGGATTTTCTGCTAGCAGCTGCCACTGCTGAATCTGACCAGTGACTGGAAGGCATCATGCCAGAAGCTAGGACTTAAAAAGATCTTCAGGCTGGGAAGCACAAAATTGAAATGGAGAGGAGCTGATCAGCTCTTTTTTCTAGTTTTAAAGATAGGTCAGGAAGGTGAGTGAGGCAATGGCTGATGGGGTTGGCACCTGTGGGTTTGTCTATGGGGGAAAGATACACTAAGGTAAATTTAATTAGCTTTGAAGCCAGCGTAGTTATTGTAGTGCCTGTCCCTGATATGCACCTTCTTGGTATAGGAGGGCATTTTTCATTTTCAACCTGTCATTAATGGATTCAAAATAAATGGGAAAAATCATGCTTACTCTGTCATAAAAAATGTACGCATGAAAGTTTGCTCTGATAAAAAAGTAGAGCCAAATCCATGTCAGGAAAGATTTGTCAGAATAGCCCTCCCAGAAAGTTCTCTTAAGGCAGGGGCATCCTGTAGGGGCAACAAAGGTGTTTTACCTTTGTAACATGCACAAAACCGTGCAAAAGTGCCAAATAAGCTGTGCCACTTCTGTGCAACAATGAGTGGGTTGCACTTCGGGGTTTTACTGGTATAAAAAGGATGCAAGACAAAGCACCTCGCTGGCCATTTGTATGGCTACCAAGGTTACTTGTTCTATCAACCTCTTTGTCTGTTTAAACTTGTATCTATCTTATTTTATACCACATTTTACGTCATTGTTAAGACTGGTCTGGTGGTACATAAAGACATCACCAGACAGATGATTGTTCTAATGCAATAGTGAGCACATTGAAGAACATATTTAACACCTGATAACATATAACACATAGATAACACATTGGTTTTGCAGAGATACACATTGAGATACTCTGTTGATTTGGACTTTACTGCTGAAAAGATTAACTAATTTTTTTTTAACCTTAGAGAAACCAACATGTGTCAGCTCTCCTGTCCTAAGAACATAGCCAAGATAAGGTGCTTTAATTTTGGACTGAGGGGAATTTTCCAAGGTCAGTCCCAGCCTAAGAAGACAGGGCAGACCTTGCTAAAGTAGCCTTGTGGTAAACCACCCAGCACTTGGCTGTGTTTCTAGTTTGGCATATCTGATATATCCAAGTGATTTTTGTGGAAAAACATTGTATTTTTTTTTTAGCAGCAAAGAACTAGTCTTTGTAATCTGTTGTCGTGTTACTTCAAAAGCATTTCAGCAGTTCTCTCCACATAGCATGAAGCTTATAAAAGAGACCTAAATTCTACATGCAACTGAAATTTGCTGTGGACATCTATGTATCTATGACAAGTCTCTGAACCAGGGACCAGTATGTCCAGGGTGTTTCATTACCCTTGGGGATGCAATTTGTGTTTGGAATAATCATGTCTACACACAGTGCTCTGGAATTGCTATGCCTACACAGCTGTTACAAAATTGCTGCTTTGCATTCTTGGGAGAGTCCATGGTTTATTGCCTTACCCTTCTGGTTTTTTCCATTCTTGCCCACTGTGAATACTTAAATACAGAAAGTAGTGAAGTATTTTTTATGAATTTCTCTCATTTCATCACAACTCTAGAAGTGGGCTCTGTTTTTAAAGGACTATTGAGTATCAGACAAGAAGCACTGAAGACCACTGAGAGGTTCCTGGGGCTATTTGCATACCTTTAGGGACAGGTGCACAGCTGAAGCTGGGAAGGGAACTGACTAAGAACTAATTCTTGAAATGGTGAGGCTCAGTAGTGATGCAGAATACAGACAGCCAGCAACTTCAAAATGTTTGGGAATATTAACTTTCAAGAGTCTTAAATGGAGAAATCGCCCCACAACTGTAAGAAAGGAATATTTCATAAGAGTTTATCTTGGCTTGGTGAAATTTACTCATCCATTTTCATCTGTAGAGTCACCATTCTCGTTTGGTAACCATTTCTGCAGAGAGAAATCCACAGGAAAAATGGTCAGGTTTATTGTGAATGGGTTGTATGGAACAACTAAAAACCTGGTTGGCACATATGAGTTGGCAACACACAGGATTTTATTGATGAGATTAAGCATTTGAAATTAGTTTATTTTGCTTAGGTCATTAGGTAATTCTATGATTCTACCATTAATGTGACAGAGAAGGTTATTCTCACTTCAGGTTGTACCTAACAGAAGGTGGCATTTTCCTATGATACCGCAGATGATCACCATGGGAAAATTGCTAATACTAGAATGACATGATGAGTAGGTCCAAGAAAGTTACACTTTTAGAAATGCTAGACTATTGAATGCTATTTTTTTCATTAAGGGCAAATATAGAAAACAATAATGCTATGATTATTTTTGTCTGTTCAAAAGACTAAGCATACCCACATATCCACGCTTCCTCTGTTTTTGGAGACTTTCAAGGGATGCTTAAGTAAAGAAAAGCTCATTTTTTCCTCAACCAAGTGGGGTGATTTTAGATTGTGCATTAATAATACTCAAAAGCTGGATGATTGATTGGAGAAATCTGCCTCATGAAAATTATTTTCACTGTGGAAAGAAACTCTGTAGATTCTTTCACAGCAAAGCAAACAGAAACAGAAATTTTGAGAAGTAAATAAAGTAGTGATGGTAAACTCCTCCATCGGATCAGAAAGACTACAGTCAGTGATGCCCCACAATTAAGCTGTGAAATGAGTTCAGATTTGTGAACAAAATGCCTGCCCTTTTGGGACAAAATTAGGGAAATTTGTATATGTGAAGGTTTTTGATGTATCACACAACAGGGATTTTATTGAATTCTGCAAAGCTTTTAATATAATCAAGCAAGGTTAGGAAAATAATTTCAGAAAGTATAAGTTAGTTAGGGCAAGAGAAGAGCAGAAAATATTCTTTGGAGCTGCAGAAACACATTACCCCTTTGGGCAGATGAATAAGTTTATGGGGTCTCATACTATCACAAAATTTTTGCTGCTTTGCAATGTGGAATGTGGAAGAACAAACCTGTACCTGCAAACTGCTACCTCAGTAGACACACTATTAGTGAACAGGTTTTAGCTTTGAAAAAAGAACATATTTAGATTTATCTGCTGTCTGTCTCCTGCAAAAGCTGTTTCTAAAGATCATGATCATTCTCCTCTACTCTCTCTCTTAATCATGCTAAATTTAACTTTTTTTTCCATTTCTCCATAATTTTATCACTTTGTTGTGTATAGAGAATCAGTAAATATGCTACTCCTTGATTTCCTTTCCTTTTTGTGTAGATTGGACAGGTGTTCATTCAGTGTAGGCACCTGTGGCCGTGTAGCTGCAATGTAGCATGGATGAGAAAGATAAAAAGGAACAGGTAGTCATTACCAAAGAAATGGCCTCTGTGCCAAAAATAATAAAATACAGCTCTTTCCTTAATTGCACAATATCCTTGCCAAAATAGGGAACTGTGCTTGCTTGAAGATTCCTTTTTTAATACCTGTGGGTCAGTATAAAGTCATCTGTTAAATAACTAGGATTCTGCTGTCACTAAAGACATAAAATACTGAGAATCTCTGTAGTTATTAAAATATTTGTGTATTCAGAGTTGGGTGATCTGCAACAACTGAGTCCAAAGCTGAAGGTATAATAAAAATAAGCCAGAATATTTATTCTATCCTTTTTTTCCCTGTTGTTATCCTTTTGTTTCTGCTGTTGCAGTTAACTTACCTTCCACCTGTTAGGTCACACAGTGTTGCCCTGTTAGATATGCATGTCTCTGATGGAAATGGTACAATGGGAGAGAAGGGTAACCATGATGAAAGGCTGTTCAGCAGACTTCATCTAAAAGCTGTTTTACTTAAGTCTCCTTTAAGTGGGACTGAGGTCTCGTACCTTGAGGCACTTTAGTATTCAACTCCAAAGCTAGTATAGAAAATTAATGGTTTAAAATAATTTTTGTATCTTGAAGATTCTGAGGCTCAGCTGCTTCTTTTCCTCATGATTATATAACAAACTTTTTTTTTTTTTTTTTTTAATCTCACTGAGAAAAGAAAAATGCTGCATGGATGTCCAGGTGTGATCTGCTGTGCAAAAGGACTGGATCAGGACTAATCACCATGGGCTTCTTTTATTGTCTGTGGGGGGGAAAATGGAGAAAGAAAAAACACTTTGAGGCATGATTCATACCATCCTGATGCAGGCATCCAAAATAGGTCAGGTTCATTGAGCTCTAAAATGTCTGTTTTCTCTATGGACAGAGGCATGGTCACCCTGGGGAATCACTAGCTTAGATGTGGATATCTATGTTATCAAGTAAGGTGAGATAGATTTCTACCCCACGTTACTTTTGTGACCAAGAATAAATATCTATAAAGAAAGAAACATTGCCTCCATGAAAAAGGGCTTCTAATAGAATGATATGTGCTAAAGCTCTTGTCCCACATTCCCTACAATGACCTAGATCATATAAAACTTAAAGATTGAAATCTTATCCCAGAGAAAAGCATGTTATAATACTGCATTATCCTTCTATCTGATTTGTGAAAGTGATTTCTCACTCAACTTAAAACACATGCCAAGAAGTACACAGCAATGATCTAATTAAAGATGTGCACACAGAACTCAGAGCTGATTACTATGTGTATTATAATTAGTGCATACAGCAGTACATCAATATATTAGAGTATATACACATATGTGTGTGTATATACATTCTAAAAAAATGCTTAAAAGACAATTATAGATAATGGTTGTAATTTCATACATTAATAAATACAGTATATTGGTATGCAAACTAAATATATCTATGAATATGTAGGGATAAAGACAACAAGAATATGTCCTTATTTTATTCTGAATTTCTGAAAGACTATTTAGCACAATAGAAATCTTAGCGCTGACATAGTTCCATCACTAATTGGGGAAAAGAAAAGCATTCATTGAATATTTCTGTTTTGCATTTAGAAAGAAAAGCAGCTTCTGCATTGCCAAACTATCATCTATTCTGACATTTTACAAAACAGATGGTAAAGAACATCTATTAATTTTTATAAATTGGCAGGTCCACATAACTTGATTGAAAGATTTTAAAAACAATTTGTACTGCTCTACATTGGCAAAAAGCTTTGGCATACTGGAGAAGTCCAAGAGACCTGGAAAAATCTAATGCTGTGTTGATATTTCAACAACGTAAACAGGATGACCACGGTAACTCTAGATGAGTTAGCTTGACCTTGGTTCCGTGTGAAAGAATGGAACAGCTGATATGGGACTCTGTCCATAAGGAAATAGAAAATGGTAACATAATTACTGCCAGTCAACATGACTTTATGCAAAACAGGTTAAGTTAAACAAACTGCATAGTACTTTTACGAGATAAGAATTTTGATTATTTGATTTGTTTAATAAAGGTAACTATGTTGACAAAACAATGCCTTTCAGACTTCTGTTAAGCATTGATACCACATGATGCTCTGATTAAATGTTACACCAGAACAAAACCAAGACAACATATAATAAATGAGACTAACCCGTAGAACTCAGAATTTCAATGTGTAATTGTTAACTAAAATTTACCAAACATCACCAGTGTGCTGCTGCAAAGATTGTTCCATTCCTTAGACAGTTACTCAATCCATTTACCTATGGAGTGACAAAAAAAAAAGGCATTAACTGTAATAATATCTCTAAATTCTGCAAATGGCAAGAGGAGAGAAATCATGAGGACAGATTACATGCAGGAAGTGATTTAGACAACTGTAGCCATGGGTATAAATATTGCCAGTTAAAAGCTGTTTTGGCAGGAGAACATAGAGATTACACTTACAGGGCTGGGTGTAGTGGGTCTAAAAAAATGGCTAGGCGATGGTTGATGGTTAATTTTTAAGTGCAAAAGAGCACTAAGTTGGCTAATGTGATCCATGGTTTTACACTGGAAGGGGTGAGAACTGGTCTTATGGCTATTGTAGTCAGACCAAATTAAACTTTCCATGGAGAAAGACAGAAGCAATGAAAGCTACCACCCTACAGACTCATATTACTCTGTTTTGGACTATACAAACCAAGCAGTTTCCCTGGGATATATTGCAAACACAGCAGATGAAGAAATAGTTAGCAGGGGTTATGTACATCTGCATAAACAAGGCACAAGAAGAACAGCAGGGAGTTTTTCCTTGTTGTGTTTGGGGAAACCAGACTTTGGCTACATTATTTGTAAATAAAATTGCATAACTTTGCTAGCCCTTGTGGTGTTTTTGTTTTTGTTTTGGGTTTTTTTGATTTCAGTAAGTAAAAAACAAATCTCAGAGTGAATCAAGAAGCTTGAGGCTGTGATGAAATTTTCAAGATTTTTACTGAGAAAACTATCCTGACCATGTCCTGCTTATTTTCCTGTATTCTGGCCCCCAGGGATTTGCTGTGTAAGAGTTGGAATTCTTTCCTGGTCCCTCCCTGGGCATTCATCACTGACATGGAAGGACAGAGCTGTCTGCGGCACACACACACACACAAACACACACACACACACCAGCCCCAGTTACCCTGCTTCCTTCAGCCTCTCTTTTCCAGGAACACCAGAGAAAGACACTAATTTTCCACTCCTTGTTTTCCTTCCTGGCATGTTTTTAAAGGGAAAGATGACAAAAGACTCTTTGCAGGTCTCACCTCACTCTTGCAGTTTGGAAAGGAGAGAGCGTGTATAAAAGAAGTTTGATGAGGATTTGAGAAGCTATACGAGATTGCATGCAGCCAGCCAAGGGACCCTGATCTCTTAGTCCTCTCCAATCTCCAGTCCAGGGTTTCGGATGGACATCAAGGAGCAGGAAAAGGAGACACTCAATATTTAAGTTTCATTTCTGTATGGAGTCAAACCTGAAGTTTCAAGAAACTGCTTGGGATTCAGTAACCTGGTAGAGCTGCTGAAGGGAAGCAGAGGTGAAGCTGCAGAGAAAAAAAGTGGGGAGAGGTGAAGCTGAAGAGAAGAAAAAATGTGGAGATGCATATCTCTTGGTGTTAGCCAGTGTCTGTGGATAAGACAGAAATAATGGCTGGTAATGTGATGGGGAATCAGACTGGTGCATCGGGTCATGTGAGGGAGCAGCCCTCACACTGCCCGGCAACACAGGCACATGCCCCACACACCTCAGGGTGCAAAGTACCTTTGGTGACTCACTGCATAACAGTCCTGCAGCCTTTTCTCTCTGGTCTGACACATAACCCTCCAATATATCCGTTCATGGAACAGAAGAGCCTGCAGCAAAAATCAGTACAATGTGGGCCAAAGGGAGAGAAGTCAGGCAGGAGCAAGTGTACAAATCTCATTGTTAATGCATGAGATTTGACAGATTGGGAACCGAGAGGCAAACGTGGGGCAGGACTGATACTGGTGCTGGGAGAGTGCAGGAGTCAAAAAACCACCTAATCTAATCTAATCTAATCTAATCTAATCTAATCTAATCTAATCATTGCTGATATTCACATGGAATGTGAAGATCAATAATGATGAAAAGGAATGAAATGGATAGGTTATGAACAACAACTGATGAACAACATCCCTGCCCCTCAGCATCTTCACCATCAAGGATACTGTGGGCTTCTGTCTTTAACCCCTCTTCTAAATAGCCTGTAATTCTACCCTTTCTAAAACAATGACCCAGCAGCTGGTGTCTTCCTTTTTTCTTTACCATCATCAACAAACCATCTGTGAGAAGAGAGAGGGAAAAAATGAAATATCTATATTTTGCTCTCACTGGCTTTCGTCGCTTGCTAAGCATCTGTCCCACAGCTGTCACACAGCACTTGGAGAGCAATGAGTAACCTTAAAGTCCAAATGTCTTCTAGTTTCCTGATTTTCAGGAAAGTCATCTGTGTTGTGCTCCGTAATGCCTAAAATGTTTCCTGAAAATTTCCAATAAATTCCGAAGTGGTCACATTGTACGCAGGCAGGCAAGCAATCAAATATATTTATCTTGGCCTTGTAAAAGAGAGGGGGCAAGTGTTAGCTAGTTCTCTAGAGTCCCTTTACAGCAAATGGAGGAAAGTTATTCTCTAATGTCACACCTTTTTTAATGCATTATTTTGTGGATGCTGACACCAAAACTGTATACAAATAAACATAAGAGTCTTTCAAATTAAGCTGAATGCTTTTGTTAAGTGAGCAGAGCACGCAATGTTGAGTCCATCAGGGTTTTGTTCTACAGAAGCTCTAAAAATCCTCTAACTGGCAAGAAGATGAGGTGTGGCATGGTGAGAGAGGATGATATCTGTCTGGACACAAACTTCCTCGTACAAAGTTAATGCCTTAATTTTTTGTAAAAAATCTGAATTAGTAGTTGAAATTGTAGGAATCAACACCTACATAATATGGCTACACATTATCTCCTCCACTATTAACATATGCATTAACCAGATTCACTATGTTTAATGTTAAACTTCAGAACTACCTGAAGAAAGGATTAATACCCCCCCCCCCCCTTCATTACTTTGGAGAAACTCTCGAGGCTAAAATACATTAGTCATCAAACTTCTGGATAGCTGTGGTTAGCTGAGATGAACACTACCTCACCAAACATGCAGGGACAACCAATCCAGCCAAGTTTACAGCATATCTTCACTTACCCCATCACTTATTGATATAACCTAATGGCCCTTCAAGGCCTGTATACGAAGACTTATATATCATACTTGAGTTTGATCACAAGTTGTTTGTGCTGCAGAGGACATCAGATGTGAAACCTCCATAGAAGCCTTTAAAATTCATGCTGCTATAATAAATACAACTTAAATTGTGAATATCTATTCTTAAGTAACTTGTTAAGCCTGCAAAAAAATATAAAATTTATTCAAGAGAAACAATAAAGTAGAATGAGGCTGTTGAGAGAAAATACATCTTGTGAATTGTGATGGTTTTTTTCAGATATAACATCTCTCCTGGAAATGCAGAGTACAGCTGCTGCATTTCTGTAATATACACCATCCTACTGTGGTGGTTTAAAACCAGGTGGGAACTGAACTCTAAATAATCTGCTCCCCTTCCCCCTGCCTCTGCTCCAGTGAGAGAGGAACAAAGGAAGACACTATGTGTTGAGATAACAATTAATCAAAACCAAACAGTCATGGAGTAAGAAATGCACAATAATAACAACAGCATTAATAACAAAAGTGTACAAAGGAAAATGCGCTTTACACACAAAGGTGTTCACCACCTCGACTCAGCTCTGCATGTCTGCCGAGACAAAGATGAGATGGCAAGCTCTCTCCACAGCTGGCACTCCCTGTCCTGGAGCCCAGGACAACGAGAAACAGTGATGGACAAACACCAAAAGAGCTGGACCGTCTGCACTGTGCCACCCAGTTCCTGGGCTGCTGGGCTTGGTTGCGGTCGGCAGTCTTCAGCTCGGCTCCTCTCCACTCTGCTTGGGATCGGGTGGGCTCAGGCTCAGCTCAGGCTCAGCTCAGGCTCAGCTCAGGCACGGCTCACCTCAGCTGCTCCGTTCGTGCGGCTGCTTCCCACACCAGCGCTGCAGCGTGTGCGCTCTGCTGGGCCCAGCTGTGTTTGCCACCTGGAGCTGCGTTCTTCCTGCGGGATGGGAAGGGACGGGCAGCAACGAGAGAGGGACAAAGTCTGCAGGGCTGGTCGTGGCAACTTCCTGAGGAAGAAACGGAACAAAACTGCCCCTCTTCCAGAGTGTGTTCCCCTTTTGTTCCCCCCAAGCCACTCTCCCCAGACAGAGTGTGCATGGTATAGAACAGGAACCTAGCTCCACTCCCTCCTCAGCACCTGCAAGAAAAACCAGGATATCTATTCAGCACTTAAAGTTTATAATGAGGGACAGAAGTTAATTTACTGAAACCAATGAACTTGAGACTAAATATTGTCAGTTCTGTGAGGTCATTTTCAAACAGAAGGGAGCCTTGTCAATTGATGTGCTGTTTCAGTCTTGCTGAAACAATTCAGAGGGAACTGAAACACAGGAATCCTGAAACACAGGAAGTTCCACATGAAGATAGGCAAGAACTTCTTTACTGTGCAGGTGACAAAGTACTGGAACAGGTTGCCCAGAGAGATTGTGGACTCTCCTTTTCAGCAGATATTCATGAGACATCTGGACACAATCTTGAGCAGCATTCTCTAGGGTACCCTGTTGGAAAGGGAGGTTGGTCTAGATGACCTCAAGTGATCCCTTACAACCTTGCTCACATTGTGATTCTGTGAGTCAGTGACTGGTTTGTAAGATTTTCAGGTTTTTCTGAATATTAAAATCCAAGTGGAGGCCATGTTTAAAGTAGTATATCAATTTGACCTGTGTGTGCAGTGTAGTTACAAAGTTGAACATGCACTTGAAAAAAAAAATTACGTAATTACAGAGAGCCTTCAAAAGTGAGAAGCAAGCAAACCTGCTATTTTTTTTCAATCTGAAAGTAAAAAAAAACAACCACTAAATCAACAAGTCATTAAATGGTGTAATAAGATTATTTCAGTATTACCTGCCTAAAGGATTGGTAATGTAAGGATGTCTCCAAATGTGAATGTTTTGGGGACTGTGGCTTTTAACTTGTAAGTATTTCTTTAAATATAGCCAATAACTGTTGTTTTTAAACTTGATTATCCTGCAAGAATAACAAGATCACTTCCATATAGGCATTTTTCAGCAAATGTTCAATTAACAAATTTAGAGCCAACCACTGACTTGAAAACTATCTGATCTTTCCACAATCTATGAATTGTATCTGTTTAACTTACATCAGTGTGATAGTTAAATTTTTAGAACACTGGTTACGTTTACCCATTCCTAAACAAAGCAAAACCATCATTTTATTACAAAGAAGGAGACCTTCTCAGGAAATAGTTGCAGAGGAGACTTCTGTAAATAAATGCTGGCAAGGGTAACCCAAAGGCCAAACTGCAGTGCAGCCCAGGGATCTCTCACCAGGTTCAATTTAATTGGGACAGAGGTTTTTGTTAGCAAACAAACTCAGAACACTTTGTACCAGAAATGAAAGGTCCTTTCAGCTCACTGGAGGGCGTAAGAAAAGGATACTCCTAGGAGGCTTCATTTCTAAGGCATCTTTCAGTTCCTTACACAACACCAGCTGAAGAAAGGGTTTGCTTTGGTTTGGTCACTGCAAGGTAGTGAACTGAATCTTAGCTCACTGATCCACTTCCATATCAGCTGCATTCAAGAGGCAACAGCAGCTCTTGCAGTGGCTGCATTTGGAGCTATTCATCTTTAAAAAATCTACTTCTGGAACCTTGAAAGTTTTTACAAATCAGTAAAGAGTCTCTCAAAAAAGAAGTGTGTAGGAATGAAGCGAGGCACCCAGAAACATTCCCTTATTGTATGATTAAATGCAACAGATGAAATTAAAAACATGTTCATGTGCCATGATTACCTCATTCTCTTCTGTTACATATGCTGTTCCTTTGCTTAATCAGCAGTTTAACTGAAAGCACACTCTTCACTTATATTTCATTTGTGGTCTCACACTTCAGCAATGAACATGTCATGTTCACATGAATATTTAAAAAACATTAAGTGACCATTTCATTTCACATCCCTGAGCACTCAGCAGAACAGGCAAGAATCTTTTCTTTTTCTTTTTTGTGGAATTTACTTGACAGCAATTTTTTAATCAAGTTGTTATTATTATTAGACATGCAGATTGCCTCCAACCATGGTAGAGCTTGATACAACAAGTATCTTGGGCATGCCCACTCCTCCTTCTTATGCCCCACAATCCATGAGAGAGTCTCTAGCATGCGTGGGGTGTCTGAGCCCTGATGCCCAAGAACTGGGAGGAGGTTTTACTCAACCTCTCTCACAGGCACATGAAACTGCATATATTTCTGGTGCCAAGAGTTTTGTACTCATCTTGTTGTGATGCTTAACCTTCTGAAATTAATAGTTGCACTTAATCTGCATACCTGAAAACACATGCTTCCAAAAATATATTTTAAAAAAACCCCTCCACCTCTTCCCTCAGCACGTGTTGCTTTTGTGCTTCCCCCATGCATATAAGCCCATCAAAATATGGAAAGATGACACTTTTCAGTTCTTCACATGCTGAGCATGCCTGCAGTGCCCATTAGTTAGGAAATGGGTGAGCTGAAGCTGCTGCTTGTCAGCCACAGCGTTCACGGGACTGCAGAATTGCATTTCCCTCCCCACACTGGCAATCTTCCTCAAGTCATTGCATATGTACAACATATACATTAAACAAAACAGAAGGAGGCCCATCATTAATTACCCATCTACACAGTGTCTAACACAATGGAAGCCTGAGGCTCCAGTGAGTTTCCCAGACGCTGTCTAAATAATGCAGATAGATGATAATTTTCCTTGAAAGCAGTCAGCCTACTCTGAGGGCAAGCCTTCCTCACCTAATTCACATAAAACTTCCACTGAAGGGGTACACTGAGAAAAGCAGGCAAGATTTTCCTCTGTAGTATCTCTATTTCCCCAAATGTCTCTCCATATTCCCAGTGGTCTTGTGCATGCACAAATGTGATCAGCAAATGTCCTGCACAAGTAAGGATTGCTCTAAAAGTGTATCCCAAACACAAAGAGTAAGCGATGATTCAAAATCACAGTTTTACACTCTTTATTTTGCACTCTTTATTTTGCTCTTAATTTAGTTAAATTAGCAGATAGAAAAAGAAAATAAAAAAAAAATTAAGAGAGAAAGAGAGGATTGTTCTTTTCTCTTTCAACAGTAATAATCCTGTAGCTATTTATAGTTGTATATATCACAGAAATCCAGCAAAATAGGACTAGAAGTAAACATGAGATCATCTAGACTATCACACTGCCCTGAGTCAGGACAACTGTACTTGTGTCATTCCTGAGCAATATTTGCGCAGCTTAAAATGCTCCAGTGACAGGGCCTCTATAAAAATCCCTTGACAGTCTACTCCAGAACTGCATTACCCCTGCTGTTAGGAAAATTATCCTGATGGCAAGATAAATGATGGAGGAAGTTAGGCTACCTTCTCAGGTTTGTTTTTTTTTTTTAAGGCTAGAGGAAAAAAAGCTACTACTTAAAGCAGATGCAAAGGCCATGTGAAACAAAGGCAAATAGCCAAATGAATTGTAAGGCAGAGGGGAAAGCTGAATGACTGGAATGATTTTGCTGGGGAACAGCCTTCAAGAGCATTCAGAAAAGAACAGAAAAAGTGGCTAGAGTAACTTGCCTAGGGGGGAAAAAAGTAAACAAATAGATTTTCAAACAAAATGCTACCTAGTAAGAAAAAGAATTGAAAAAGCAGAAAACAGACAAACAAACAAGCCCTCTTCTGTTCAAGTCCTATGGTGTTTGGGCAAATGAGGCTTGGCAAATTTTCTGTAAATATTGCATCACAGAAGTATTGAATTCTATCATCCATTCTCTTCTTGGAGAGAAAAATACCCTAAAGGACTGCAGATCTTGGCTATCCATACAGCTCACAAACGTACATTACAAAACCTCTTAGAAAAAAAAATAAAGCAAAAAGGGCTATATGTTCTCAGAGGCGAGAGGGGTATTGACTTCAACTATTGCTTGAAAGTATTTGTCTGTGCTGCTTCACAAACACTTCTTCTCCCCCCCCAGGACAGAACTGGTTATATTCTATCAGGCTTTTTTCTTTAATTAACAATATTTTTAAAATCAGTGATCAACCCAGTAGAAATGAAAGACAGCATTTTCCCCGGGGGG